>JANUWF010003082.1:0-73934 GCA_026120185.1 Voacanga thouarsii
AAAAATTTTTTGAACGTCCATCGCAAAACCCTCGCAATTTGCGACGGCAAATAACCCTCGCAATTTTGCGAGGGTTTTGCGACGAAAAATTATTTTTTAAAAAAATATTTTTAAAATTTTTGAACGTCCATCGCAAAGTCCTCGCAAATTACGAGGGTTTTGCGACGGCTATCTATTTTTTTAAAAAAATATTTTTTAAAAAAAATTTTGAACGTCCATCGCAAAACCCTCGCAATTTGCGAGGATTTTGCGACGGCAAATAACCCTCGCAATTTGCGAGGGTTTTGCGACGATCAATTGTTTTTTTTAAAAATATTTTAAAAATTTTTGAACGTCCATCGCAAAGGTCTCGCAATTTGCGAGGGTTTTGAGATGGATTTTAGGCCCTCGCAATATGCGAGGGTTTTGCGACGGTCAATATTTTTAATTAAAAAATAAATAAATGAAAAAAATTATAGAAAATCTCAAAACCCCAATTCGTCGCAAATTCGTCGCAAATCCGTCACTAATTGCGATGAATTTGCGAGGGTTTTACAACAAAATAGGGTTTTAATCTTTTTTTTTAAAATTTTTCTTTATGTGTTTATGTGATGGTGTATTTTGACAAATTTACTGAAATATTTTTAATAACATGTCTCAATTAGTGCATTTTATTATAATTTTGTATATGTAATTATGTCATGTTATACACCTAATGTATTGCATAAGTAAATGTATATAGTTAATTATGTTATGTTATATACTTATTCTAATATATAAGTATATGTATATAATGTATATAAGTATCTGTTTAGTTTAATATATATATATATATATATATATTATAACATGTAGGTATATATATATATATGTCTAATTTTTTAATCTATCACTTTGATTAAGTAGTGTATAAAGTAAAATATATAAAGAAAAATAATTCAAATACTGTTATTATTGTTGATATCACTAAAAAAATGGTGAAATTTATAATGTACAGATCAATTTGTAATGTTCTTCGTCTCCTACATGTTAATATATATTATACTAATTTAGCTATGTATATACATATGTCCAATTTTTTAATATATCTATTTTGTTAAGTGGTGTATAAAATAAAATATGTAAAGAAAAACAATTCAAATACTGTTATTATTGTTGAGATCACTAAAAAAAATAGTGAAAATTATAATGTGAGATCGATTTGTAATGTTATTCATCTCCAACATATTAATATATATTATACTATATAGTTATCTATATACATATATCTAATTTTTTGATCTATTTATTTGATTAAGTGGTGTATAAATTAAAATATATAAAGAAAAATAATTTACATAATAATATTATTATTATTAAAATCACTAAAAATAATAAAAATTATAATGTATAGATCGATTTATAATGTTATTCGTATTAATTTATGAGAAATTAGCGAGGGTTTTATTTTTTCGTCACAAATTGCGACGAAATAGCTAGAAATTTGAAAAAAAAAACTAAAATTTTCCAAAATTTTTCACTCCCTCCTTTTTTTTCCCCCTCCTTCTTCCCACATCCTTCTTCCTCCCCTTCCCAAGCTTGCGCCGCCGCCATCTCTCCCCCTCTCCCCGTCGGCGACCTCCCTCAACTCCTCCCCCATCCTGCGTCCCCCTCCCTCAACTCCCCCCCATCCCGCGCCCCCCCTCCCGCAGCGCCCCCTCCCTCAACTCCCCCCATCCCGCGCCCCACTCCCCGGCGCTCCCACCCCCGCAGCCCCCCTCCCCGTGCCCTCCCACCCCCGCCGACCCTCCTCCCCCGCAAGTCCCCCCTCCCCGCGCCCCCCTTCCTGCAGATCCCCCTCGCCCCCCGCTCTCGCTCGCCCCTTCAGCCCGCCCCCCTCAGTGAGCGCCTCCACTGCCATTCCTGTGCTACTGCTGTGCTATTGCTAAAGCTAATTCATTTGGGTAAGTAGTTAGAATTTATCTCTTGAGTTACTTCATTATCTTATAAACTAAGTCCATGTTGGGCAGATTTGCATTTCCCCTGAAACTTTGAAATTTGGGTGATTATTCGTGAATGAGCAGAGTTGGAATTGATGTATAAAAGTTGTATTGATGTTGGGGTTGAATTTGAGGAGATTGGGAGTGACATGATGGTGGTTTAATGTGAGATTATTGATTTAAATTTGGAATTGTGAACTGGAATTGCTGAATTGTTAGTTGGAATTGTTGTCCTTTTTAAACATTCATGGTGTTTTGATCTATACTTATATGTGATATACTTTGTACAAAGTGCACTCTTTTTTACCCTGTTATAAAAAAATTACTACTTTGATCAAATTATATAGGAACTATGTTTTAGCTATATAAACCATTATAAATTAATTTGATTGGTTATGATGCCAAAATAGGAAAGTTGATATCTGATTAGTTTAGTAATCTTATTACTTGATTATAATAATAGATTAGTGTCTCTAGTGGAAGATTTAACTCTAGTAGAATGCTTTGAAGGCTCTTTTATGTGAGAAATTCATTTCCTTAGATTATGAAGATGTAGGAGGTGCGTGTTGTTCATATAAATTGCCTTTGTGTTGAATTCAAATGTTGGATTCCCCGTGAGTAATGGGTGATTACTCCTCCTGGGTAATGGGTGATTACCCCTAGTTATCCTTTTATTTATTTTTTTATTTTTGTATAAATGAATGATCTGTCTTTGTTGTTTGCAATTGCATTTTGATTGTATAATTTTGAGGTGGCCCTGTGCATGGAAAATGTCCAATTACAGGGGAGACTCTGTCAAAATTTTTTTCAAAATCTACCGCTATTTACTGTGGAGTAGAATAACTACCCTTATCTTGGAGTGTATTATTCGATTGATCATGAGTATATATCCCATAATAGAATTATTATTAAAAATAGTATTGCTAATAAGAATAAGAATAGGACTAATGAAATGAGTAATAATAATAATAATTTCATAGATAGGTGGATGTTAATAATAGCAGGAATAATATACGTTATAGAGAGAGTTTAAACAAATATAAACATTGGAATGAAAATAAATAAAATGTTATTATTTTAACCATTGGAATGTGTAAAATAAGAATATAATTAGCTTTAATATTATTTATCTTAATCAAATTCCTCAATTTTCTCATTTATTTCCACATTTATTTTCTCTCTTCAAATAATTGTACTTTTCACCTCAATTAAATGTAGAACTAGGTTAAAACGTAGATATTGAAGGTGTAACTGTATCCAAAGATAGCAATTGTAAATTCTATGTTTTGGACCTCTTTTTGTTAGATAATAGAAAGGAAAATGTAATTACACTTCTCTTCCTTTTGTTTAAGGGGTGATTTTAATTATTGAGTTGATTGTTCTTTTCTCTCATTTAGACGTCATGGAGGATCGTAGTTGGATGTATAGAAGGCACGCTTCAGGTGTAAAAGGGATCACTATTGAATTTGAGGAAGGGGTTAAGGCTTTTTTGACATTTGCCTTATCAAATGCAATATCAAGCGTAATTAGATGCCCGTGTGCAAAATGTAAGAATAAAAAGTATCTAGATCCAGCACAAGTTAAGCTCCACCGTGGAAGTTTGGATTTGTGCCTAGGTATTACCGGTGGACATGTCATGGTGAGCCATTCGAGTGTCCCTCAAGTGTGTCTACCTCAATCCCAGAATTTGATTCACGTCAAGAAAATCTGTCTCGCGAAATGGTCTTAGACGTAGCAGGACCTGACTTTCCCCCTGAAGCTCCATCAACAGACCATTTTGAAGAGCCACCTAATGTGGAGGCACAAAGGTTTTACGATATGTTAAAGGCGGCAGAGACTCCTATATGGGATGGATGCACACAACATTCGCAGCTTTCACTGGCTTCAAGGTTATTAAACATTAAGTCTGAAAATAACCTCTCGCGTAAAGCCTTTAACGATGTTGTGCAATTCATGAAAGATGTTGTGTCTAGCAGTAATATGATTCTTGATGATTTCTATCAGATGAAAAAATTAGTGGCTGGGTTGGGTTTGCCAGTACAAAAAATAGATGTATGCAATAATAGATGCATGCTTTACTGGAAAGATGACATGAATCGTAGAGAGTGTAAATTTTGTGGCCATCCTCGATATGCATAGAAAAAGGTTGGGAAGAACACAAGTAGAAGGGAAACTTCATTCAAGAAGATGTATTACTTCCCGAAAACACCGAGGCTACAAAGATTGTATACTTCTAAAACAACAGCTGAACACATGAGATGGCATGGAGAGAGCAGATCGGAGAAAGGCACCATGAGTCCATTAAAACTCAAATCCAAGGCACATAAAATCAAATAAAAATATATTTAATCATGCAGTAAAGTATGTCATGCATCCCAACCCCCTTACTCTAAGGTTGGTTTTGACTGGGGTTTCACAAAACTAAAGTACTTATCTGGTCCAACAATTTTACCATAACTACAAACCAAACTCTAATGCTGATATGTCATACAAACATTAGCCAATTAACCTAATGAAGCTGATGTCAAACCCTAAGGACTTTACCCCTCAGCTTTACTACTTATTAATTTCAAAAGTCCAAGAAACTTTTTGGAGATAGTGGGGTAGCGTGCAAGAAAATGAGTTAAACTCAAGTTTTAAAAAAAATGGCATGATATGGTGATGTTTCAGTGTTTTTCATGGTCAAAGTTTACAATGTGGTGTTTGGCATCTTAAGTATGTGCACAGCATCAAAATAAGTTGAATGTTCGAAGCATTACTTGAGTATGCGAAAGAACAAAACGATAAAGCTTGTGAAAAGTAAGGAAAAAGAAATTTCTTACCTAAATCTCCTGAAACCGATACCGCCACTCTTCAAGTTAAAGCCTTATAAATTTGCATGGAAAATTAGTGAGATTATAAGCCTTTTTATAGGCACTATGAGATTTTTCTTCTAAATCCTATAGGACTTCTAATTAGTTGGAAGATCTTAACTTGGATTTGGATTTAAGTCCAACATATTTGATTAGTGGCTTTAATAAGTATGATTCCGCCTTAACTTTGGACAAGGATTTGAAGAGGACTTTTATATTAATTTCCAAATTAAATTGGGAAATTAATATTTTTTTCATATAAGAAATACTTCAAACTTTGTTTCCAAATTCTTTTGACAAATCATTCTCTTCAAATTTTGAAGTGGGGGCATTTATAGACAAGGAAATTTAGAAGGGAAATATATATATTATTTTGATCAACACTAAAAGAGAATTAAATATTTTAGTCTTGGTTAATTAAATAAATTCATGAATAAATATAATTATTCTTAAATTAATGCAATTGGACAATTATTAAAAGTCCCTTAAACCTAAATTGCGCTATTAAAATTAGACCATTGTCAAGAATTCATTTCAAATTAAATCTAATATATTATGGATTAAGTAAAATTGGATTTGGCCATTAAAGTTGGACTTTTATAAAGGATCTATTAAATCCAAATGGTGTGAGTTAAATGAAATTGGGCCAAACTTAAATAAAGCCTAAGTCACCTCAAGCCCAAATCTATTAGGGTTTGATAGGGAGCTTTTAAAATCTCACATTGATCTGTTTATACTTGAAGTCAAGAGATTTTTTACTTATAAATAAAGTCTTCTTTCAAAGGTTTAAGATCACCCCGAGAACTTCAACAAACAAGTGGCATCTCCAACTTCAACAATGCTTCAACAGCATTCAAGTTCAAGCTTCAACAAGCTTAAGCTTCAGTATTCAAGCTCAAGCTTCAACAAAATCAAACTTCAATAAATTCAAAATTCAAAATCTTCATCAAATTTCAAAGCGTTCATCTTGTTTTGCATCAAACAAGTCTTGAAGGCTTAGCAATTAAGTGTTCGTTATCAAATTCCATTCGATTTGAGATCAAATTTTCAGCACTTGAATCAATGTTTTTCAAAAAGAAAAGAATCAGAGAACTCATCTTGCAATTTAGGACTTTTTCGGTGATTTGTAATCACTCTTGTTATTTACTAAGTATTTTGTATTTTTTCTTGTCTTAATTTGCAGACTTGAAATTTCATCAGCTACACATATATTGGGAAAAGAGTGATACTAGTGATTTGGTCCTAAGCATTGATGGTGTGTCCAAAGGAAATCCTGGGGTTTCAAGAGGTATTCTGCGAAGTGGATTAGGTGGCTTTGTTTGGGGATTTTCTGAATTTATTGGTCATGTTGATCACTTGCAGGCTGAAATTAGGGCAGCAATAGAGGATCTGCAAATGTGCTTAAACTAGAATGTAAAAACTTTGAAGGTTCAGACAGATAGCCTTGTGTTGGTTCATATATGCAAAACACTTCTAAGTTCATTTAGCGATATTATAATCTCATCAGATTACTAAAGCTATTGTTTTCACGTTTTGATGCCATTTCCTTTTCTCACGTATAAAGGCCAACAAACACTCCAGTTGATGGCCTTGCTAATTATGCATGTTCTTCTGGGATCTCCACAGTTTTTTACTCTTTTAATGTGCTACTCTCTCATGTTCAGGGGGCTTGTAGATTAGATTTTATGCAAGTTCCTTTTTTGAGATTGCAATGTACCCGAATTGACTGGAGGTAAGGTTCATGTTTCTCTCCATGTAATTTTTTCATATTATTAATAAGTGGGTAGGAGTCCGCCTAACCCCCCTCCCCCACCATCAAAGGTGGCTTTTGTCAAAAAAAAAAAAAATCCGTGACTTGTACCACACTAATACGTGATTAGAGTTGTATTTGAATACGAACGAATCGATTATCACATTTTCGAGCTCGAATTCGAACAAAATCGAACACTCTTTAAGTTCATTCGTTTATTAATCAAGTTCAAGATCATTCAATTATTGTTTAATAATATTCGAGTTCGAAAATTTTCATTAATGTTAAATTTCGAATTGTTCGAGTCCGTTTATATTTTAATATATTATAAAATATAAACAAGTATAATAAAATATATTATAAAATAAATAAATATTATAAAATTATTATAAAATCGATAAATGAAAATAAATATAATAAATTTTAATATTATAAAATATAAGAAATATAATATAAATTATATAATTATTTTAAAAATATATAATATATTTGCGAATGATTAAACATGTTCATAAATATGTTCGAATTCATTCGTTTATTAATCAAATATAGTATTTTGTCGACTTCATTCGTTTATTAATCAAACGAATCTTATTCGAAAACGAATGAGATTTTGTTCGTAAATATTCAATTCATTTACAACTCTACACGTAACTCAATATGATAATTTTGTGAATTGTATTATAGTAACACGTGACTTATAACACATAACAAAATGCACTATATATTGTATTTAATAATCACTTTATATGTACCCAAAGCAAAAATAGATGGTTCTTTAAAACTCAAACCCAAGAATACAAGTGATAGCAAAGCATATAGCCGTTAAAACTCCACTTACCAAAATCAAAACCATCTACCAAAAATCCAAAGTTGAAGAGTACATATACCAATATGCATCAGCTAACAATTCAGCAATAGAGGGTCTGCGACTATCAAAAATCCAAACCAACTACATATACCAAAATTTAATTAGCTGATGCATATTGGTTAACTTTAAAAAAAAAAAGCAAAATAAAGTCTAAGAAATAACAATTACATCATGTAAGTAGAATCGGGAAATATATATATATATATATATATATATATATATATATATTAGAATCGATTAGAAAAAAAAATCATACTACTGTACTATCCCTATTTTTTTTTTGGAAGTTTGCTTTATTTTGCCCAACATTATGTTCTAGCAAAGCACAAAACTCTTCTGTCCACCTAATAAGAAGTATGTACATGTATATAAGGGCTTAACAATATTTATGTATACAAGGGGTATGTACTAGTGCAAAGTATTTCATTTTCACGTAACTTATGCATAATATCAGGTATATTGAAAAGGTGTATGTTGGAATTTTTAACTCGAATGTTCATCATGAGAGTTACAGTGTCAGGAGTTAGACTATTGCATCTTGGAGAGGACATGATCGGAGACTGCTGCACCAATTAAAGTATTCTAAAGTGACAACAATCATCTTAGAGAGAGTAATATATTCATGCCTTAATCCAACTTGATATTACTCTATTCATCGTATAATATAAATTATATATTATTTGTAATTATAAAATATTGTTTCATTATATTTTTTGTTCCTAAATTGTTGATAGGAACAATAATCTTTCTGTACTTTTTTTTTAAAAAAAAATTGATGACCAATTCAGGTTTTAAAAAGTTGGTTGAAAAGTCTCTTATCCTTCCTTCTTTAACTATTAAATATGGAAAGTATAAGTACCTCTATGGAGACTATATTAGTGATTTTCCCTTATTCACAGAGCTAATCTAATAATAAATTTCTTTTTAAATTTTTAAACTCTATTCAAGAAATTGTTTAAATTCATTCGTGTCATCAATATATTCAATTATAACTATGGGACTAATACAATAACACGTGACTTGCGCGCAATAAAATCTATCATGTGTTGATTTAAATAATATTTTTTATATGTATACAACAAAAATTCAAAAGTTGTTTAAAACTCAAATGGGAAAATACAAGTGACAATGAAGCACATACCCGTTAAAACTCTACTTACCAAAATTAGAACCATCTACCAACAACATATACCAAAATCTGGTTGAGTCATATCAATTTGAGAAAACAATTGTCATGAATAAGAGTCGGTTAAAAAAAAAATCTTGTTATTTTTCAAAAATTATATACGAAAAAACTAAAGTCTAACAAATCATAAAGGATCATGTAATTAGAATTAATTAATATATATATATATATATATATATATATATATATATATATATATATATACTGCTTTTATGCCTGCGTCATAAATTTGTTTATTTTGTTCACTTCACACCTCATGTTCTAGCAAACCAGGAAACTCTTTTTAGGTACGTAATAATGTATATATGACCATTGTGTACAAAAGGAAATCTCTAAATTGGAAACACATTCTTCAAATTTTCCTCCTCTCTGCCGCTATGAACTCGCCCTTGTTCCGGTTCCCTTAGATTCTTGAAGAAAAAATCTTTCCTTCAAAACATAGCCCCTCCCCAAGCCCAGATCAATAACCAGAATTGTGAATCAAGAAATCGAACCATCTATATTCCTTCTCAAGCTTTGAGGTTTGAAGGCATCGTTTGAGCTTCTTTCTTCAACTTCGTCAACTTCAAAGCAGAATCCCAGGTAGCTAAAACCCTAACTTCTACTCTCTCAATCGCCATGCATACAAACGTTTATGTATCTGTATCCTTTTGGGGGGTCTATACATATATATCGGTAAATGCATGTAAGAAAATTATGCTTTATATCTATTCGAATAAAAACAAGAACGGGGTTTGGTGTTCGTATTCAGATACGGGTTTCTTGGGCTTTGCTCAATGATTACTGTGGTTGCGAATCTTGTTGTAGACTTAAACTGTGTTTGGGTTATTTTTATGTATTTTGAGTGCATTGTGTTGGGGACGTCAACATCAAAGATTTGGGCACAAATTTTCTCACATGGTTGTATTTGAAGTCGGACCTGGATTCCACCTTTATAAGATTTCTTGATCAACTAGGGGATACACGAATAAGGGGAAAATCTGAGTGTGGTAGGAAAAAGAGTCTGGGATATAAAGATGATCAAGAGGGAACAAGAAAATCCAGCCCTTTTGAAGATTGTAGCTGGAGTGATAATGACATATACAGGAGCAAAGTTGACAACTTTGCTAGAGAAAAAAAATAACTTTTTTTCGAATTGATCATTCTTTAGTCACAGTCCCTGAATTGGGAGTTTCTAAAATTGAACTAAATGAAACATGAACTTTATTGGATTGTATGAGGTCAAGAAACAATTGAGGATTAAAGGAATTTCAAGAAAAGGGGCAATCTTATGAGTTATTGGAGGGGAAGTCAGTGCCCCTATCAAAGTTAGCTTGTGAATGATTATTAAAATTTAAAGTATACATATTCAGCTTAGGATTTGCATTGGTCTATTTTCTTTTCATCCACAATGGATATAAATCTCTTCAATTTTCAATTCATCAGTATGATGTTGCCTGTCTCCCTGCAGGAAAAATCACATTGAAAGCTATCTTAAACTTTTTACAATATAGTTTTCTGATTGTTGAAATCACACACAAAACTAGAACCAGTACTAAAGGATTTTATCTGCACAGAAACTATACATATGTATCCCTCAGAAAGCATTGTCTTGAAAAAGTTTTGAATAACTCTACATGCTAATTTGCATTTCTTTTACACAAAATCATGATTATTCACTTGATTTATTACCTTAGCCGAAACCAGAAACTCTTCTTATAATAGATAATTCTCTTCCTTCTAAAAATTGACAGGCTCTGTAGTGAGAAAACACAGTAATGGCAACTACCCCCAGGGGGATTGTTACAGTATCAAAAAGTAAGCAAATCAAAGCCACTAATGGAGGTGGAGGAGGAGTCAGTAGCAGTGGAGGTGGAGGCATAGTCAATAATAGCCTCAAGAAAGGCAGTCTATTGTACATACCGCGACAGGTTCTGATGAATGACACCACAACAATCAAGGCTCCAGCTTCTCGTCCCTCTAAACACAACATCTGCAGCACAGAACCCTCCAGTGTCTCCAAGATGAATCAAAAAATGTTGAACATTGAAAATCCAAAGAGTTGTATTGATCAGAATTGGTCGCCAATAATGGATGGCATAGTAACAAGTGTTCCACCTCACTTGTACGCAAACTGCAGTCTCCCAAATGGAACAAAACCATCCAAAGATCCAAAGAAAGTAAATGTAGGATTAGCAATGAAAGCTCTTGATAGATACATGGATAAAATTCTCTATGGGTCAAAGAAAAGTTCTTTGCCTGTTTTTGAAAAGATTTGTTGTGAATGAATACGACAGATTGGGCACATGTTTTAACTGGCTGATTCAGGGAAGGGTTTCCTGAAAATCGTTAGGAAAACCCAGGGAAAATCTATTAAGAGTTTGTAATTGTTCACATAGTACAACTTTTAGACTATGTAGAGTTTACTAATGAATTTTAGAACCTCATTATGGAATTTATTTAGCCTACCATATATTTTGGCTTTCTGCTAATGTCTTTTGTTTGAGAATAACTTTCTGCTAATTGCACTGATACTGATACACCTGTTATTGGTTATGATGATATCCATATAAAAACAAGAGGGGAATATATATATATATATATATATATATATATATAATATGTATGTATGGATTTCTCCTATTTTTTTGTCTATTTAAAGACAGAGACGATTATAATTTAGGCAAAATTGTGTAGTTAGTATATGAATTCCGATTTTGTTTGCTGTTTTTTTTTTTTTTTTAATGGGGGTCTAATATTTGCCCATGCAGTGTTTTTCCCTTCTTTCTTTTTTCCCCTAAAGATTTATCTAATACAGTTGTTAAAATGATATAACGGGTTGTACTATGTTGCATCTTTTAAGCCCTTCTCTCACATATGTCAAAGTCTAAAGACATGATCTGGCATAGACTCTTTCCCAGAAAGTGAGTCCTGAAAAGCAAACACACCACGTAAGCAATTGTTGATTGGACAAAGGTTTGAAGGATCTTAAATAACTTGCTTCAAACTTCTCATACGTATAAGAAAGCGGACCGGGCAAACCAATCAGTCCGAGTGGGGTGTAATGAGGGGACTCAGAACTAGCTATAATCGTTCGTCCAGGAAGGTCTATATGAGATCAGATAAACTTTAGCTAAATCTATTGAACAAACGAGAAAGCAAGAGTGCGTTTAAAATAGAAGCCCGGATGATGATAGATTGGCTAATGCTTGACTTCTTTTGCTAAATTTACAAATCCCACTTACTCTCACGATCATGATAGATTTGTTGGGGCATTACACCAAAAATGGTCTTTAAACTGTTAAGTCGGGATATCACAGGGCAATGGCTTACTGAGGAAGGCTGAAAAACCTTGGTTCCTCCTCTTTGGATGCAGGTAACGGATCTTACTGGAATGCCACTTGGAGTTTAAAGGTTCGTCCATGAATGTGACGAAATATTAGAGAATGGTCCGAGGCACCAGCAAGGAGCTCTAGGGACATATTAAATGGGATATGATATGAATGGAAGAGGATTAATTTCAATGGGCCTTATTCCTTACAGTATTGTGAAACATTTGGAAGGCAAGAAACAAAATGCCGTTTTGAGTCTGCATTCACAGAAACGGCCAATGTCTATTGCATCTCCGTAATAATGTTTCAGGACTCTTTTTTAGCTAATGGTTTCCTCAGCCAATAAGGTGCCAATCAAGAAGCCTCTCCCAAGTAAGTGGACACTGATGGAGATTGGAAAGATGGTAAGGCTGTTGGAGATATGAGCTTTCTTGGTAGGTTGCATAGGTTCTACTCTATATTAGGATTGTATGAGTGTAATTTTTATTAGACCGAACTCATTAATTAATTTAATTTTGAATTAAATTCGAATTTTAAAATATTTTTATCAAATTTTAAATTGAATCCGAATAAAGATATTAAAATTCATTTCAAGTATGTCAAGATATATTTTGACTCGACTCAGGCTTAGGCATCCGTAGCTAACGTCCATCTAATTTGGAGTGAAGTTTGTTCTTGAGCATGGCTTCTCCAATCTTCGGGTCGAAGGAGATTCTCTGACGGCAATCCAGAAGGATGATCTCTCATCCGCGGGGAGTTTGGTTCATGGGATATAAAGAATCGGCTTCCATTTTTCTACAATTATGTTGTCGCTCATTAAGCTAATCGTAATGGAAAATCTTGTGGAGTAAACCATCCTCCTGGCAATGTACTTTCTGCTGTTTTTGCATGTAACCGTGGTTAATAATCTCTCAATTTTCTCATTATAATTTTTAAAAAAATAACAAACAAACAAGACCATTTTGATCTAATGGATCTAAGGCGGTAGAAGCGTACGGCCAAACTTGTATAACCATTTGTCTATGGGGATTGAAAGGTGAAAAAATCGAATTGTTTAAAATAAATTACACTACTAAGGTGTACACACAATCCTGAATTATTGCACAATTTTTATTGGGCAGCACCCATTCAGGTCTAACTCTGTAATGGTCATAAGTCTCGGTGTGTACTTGGATTGGATTGAGATTATATTGAGTTTTTTTTTTTTTAATGTTTATATGATTTTAATTTATATAAAAATTATGAAATCAAATATCAATATTACAATTTAGTTGTTGTGAATAATATAAGTATTAATATTTTATAAGTAAATTTATTTACATTAAATTTATTTTCATATAAAAAAACATAAATTAGTACTATTCTTAAAAAAAAAAACTTAATAAACAAGTACACCCTAATAAGGATGAAAATAGGTTAGCTTAGGTTTTGACTAAATAGGACTGGGCCTATATGGTAGGTTAGTCTATATAAAGTCTTTTTTAAACTCGTATTTGACCTAATGTGAAACCTACTTAGAAGTCTGCTTAGAGTTTTTATAATCTTCTTGATATAAATTATATTAATAAATTAAGACTATCAATCATTTCTTTTAATAAAATCAAAGTAATAATTTACCTAAACTTAAATATTTTTTAAAAAATTTATATATTAAGTCAAAATAAAAACTTTTATCTCATGCAAAAGAATTGTAAAAATTTTATCATAAATAAGTATTTATTATAACAAAAGAGAATAAAACATTAAATATATCCAATGATACTTAATTCACATACAAAGTTCAATTTCCTATATAAAATGAATTTTTTTTTTTTAACAAATGTTTACCCATGATATTACGAGATAGAAAATGAGGTAAATAATTTTTTTAACAATTCATTTTTTTAATATATATTTTATCATCAAGCTTTGATTTATTGAATTTTTTTTAATGATAAGTGAGGGAGGGGGAAATTTTTTTATGTCACTCCCTTCCTTTGGAGTAGAATGTAGTACCTTGGTTTAATTTTTATTATCAGCAAGTAATTATATGATATATTTTCAATAAATACATATCATTTACTTAAACTTTATCCCTTTTTCTCTTCTCATTTTCCTTTCCTTACTTTATTCTAATTAGATTCTACTCTCTCTCTCTCTCTCTCTCTCTCTCTCTCTCTCTCTCTCTCTCTCTCTCTCTCTCTCTCTCTCTCTCTCTCTCTCTCTCTCTCTCTCTCTCTCTCTCTCTCTCTCTCTCTCTCTCTCTCTCGTCAATAGGATATAATGATCTAATTATTTGGTGTTTTCCAATGGTATTTAGAGGTAGTGACAAATTTTTTTCTTCCAATATTCTTACATTAATTTATGATCTCCCTCCTTTTTATTTACTCAAACTTCATCTGATCACATTCTTAATCTTTTACCTTTTTTCTTTAGCATTTTTCAAATTAATACATTGTCAATACACCTAATTGTGGGAATGATAATTATATAAGATATATAATATAAATTATATATATATATATTAGCTAGACCTAATGGGCTTTAACTAAATAGAACCAACCTATTTAATTCAACAAGTTTGGTTTTAAGACCAAACTTGCCCTATTTAATAAACAGGCCTAGGTTGTTAAAGAGTCTGGCCTATTTCCATCCCTACACCCTAGGCCTAATTCAGTACAATTTCAAAAATGGCTTAAAAACCAATACCAATCAGTAAAACTAATTGATTAAGAAAATATCAGACTGAGATAGTCTAATGAACGCTTATTTATACTTTTGACCAGTTTGAAACTCTAGATCAATTATTTTATTTATGCATGAGACATTTTTGTGAGTTTCATAATTATTTTGATATTTTTTAAAAAAAATATTTTTATACCATAAGTGGCTAGATTTATATAAATTTCAATTTTGTAATGCCTTGATTTTACATGAGATTCGAATGAAAAGTGTGAATGGTATATAAGGATGGGACTAAGTACCCATTGTCAACTTGGGATATCTATTTTGACTTTGCGAGGACGGCAACCAAATAGTTGAATGTGATGGTGCTATTAGAATGAATAGCTAGTCCCCGGTAAGGGACCTAAGTGTTACACCGTGCACCCTTTGGCCTAAAAGCACGCTTGGGCCTAAAAGAGGAGTGAATAAGGAGGGGAGCACACTTAGACCTAAAGGAGGGATAAATATGATACCCCAATCTTATAGAATTGGGATGAGAAATGTGAATCATATATAAAGATGAGTCTAAATATCTATTATCAATAACTTGGGATATCCAACACGCTTGGGCCTTACTGGGGACTAAGTGTTACCCCATGCACTCTTTGACCTAAAGGAAGGGTGAATAAGGAGGGGATCACGCTTGGGCCTAAAGGAATAGTGAATATGATACTCCAATCCCATTGAGATGAGAAGTGTGAATGGTATATATATAAGGATCGGTCTAAATACCCATTGTCAATTGATTGGGATATCTATTAACTTTACCCAATGAGGATGGTGGCCAAATAGTTAACCGTGGATGTTGGCCAAGTAATTGACAGCGGCCATATAATTGACCATGGATATTGTTAGACCTATAGTCGCACTTTCGGACCTGTAGGTGCGGGGTGTGATATTAAAAAAGAAAAAGAAAAACCCAAAAGGTAATTGGTAAAGCTAAATATTCACATTCCGGTTCAATTTTCCAAACAAAGAAGGAAAAAGTGATAATAACTTGGGATATTCATTTTTGTCCAATGAGAACGATAATAAAGTAGTTAATCGTGGAACAGTTGCCAAGTAATTGACCGTAAATACAATCAAACTCATAATCATGCTTCTAGATCGATTGGCACAAGACGTGACATTAAAAAAGAAAAAGAAAAACCAAAAGATAACTGGTAAAGCTAAATGTTCACATTCCGATCCGGTTTTCCAAACAAAGAAGGAAAAAGTAGCATATTGGCTATTACATAGAGGAATTTAGCAAGTACTATTTTTCAAATGTAAAACAAAAATTATTTCTAATGGCTAGAAGAAACATATTATTCTATATCACGTCTTCTTTGCAATAAAAGTATATGCGTAATCAACAAGGGCAAAGTTAAAAAAAAATGATTTTTTACTAAAAATACGCATGATTTCAAAATATTTTTTATATGATAAAATGGTAATTCGATTAATAAATACAGTTTTTATTAGGTAATAAATTTTAAATTTGATTTTTGTCTTTCTCCGTGTTATGGAAATTACTAATTGCATAATTGGCAGTGTTTGAGCAAAATAAATTAGAATTAAATTAGAACGCTAATTCTAGAATATCTAGGGGAAAATCTAGTATTATCTATTCGAAATCTTTGTAAAGATTATGTTATCAAATTATAGAATATTTCTAGATTTGAATTATGAAGATATGAAAGATCTCGATTAAGGTTGTTGTATAAAAAGTATTTTCAATAGGAATTCTTGACAAACTGAAGGTGTTTTAAAACTACAATATTGGGCAAGGGTTGATGCGTGAATAATTTAAATTGGATTAAGAAATTAAAATCTAGAAGAATTTCAAGAATCTAAAATTTGTGTCTTTGAATATTTTACACGAATTTATTTATAAAGACATAGCCCAAGTAAGATTGGACTTACAAAGATTTAATAAAGGTGGAAAGGAATTCAATTGAGATAGTTGGATTCAACAAAAGTCTTTTGAAGTTTGACAAGAATACTAATGTGATGCTTTGTTAGAATCTATTAGGGATCAATTGGTGATTGATATAAATGTATTCCTCGTAACTTTGATGAAGTTTTAATATTTTTTTTTTACTAGTTTAGGATCTACAAATGTATACTTGTTGATAGTCGGGGGCATTAACAATTTATTGTCTTTGTTGAACTGACAAATAAATCATACACTCTCCGTATGTGTCCAAAAGAGAAGGAGGGAAAAAATAGGTGCGATTCTTCTTTTAAGAAAGGAAATATATTTTATTAGTGGTTGAATGATTATTTAATTTGTAAAGCGAGGAAAAGAGAAAAATCACTTCACGCTTCTTCACTTTCATCAAAGATATTGAGAGCTTGCTTGGCTAGGATAAAAGGGGATAGGAAAAAAAGAGAGAGAGTGAGAGATGTAAATATAAAGATAAGTAAGCTTTTTTTATCTTGTTTGATTGAAAGGGAATGATGGAGGAAGTAAATGTGGAAGGGGAAAGCTTTAGATTTTGCACCTGTCCGGGGGCGGATTGCAATTTTCCTTCCTCCATGTCTTTGATGTTTATCGCTCATTGTTTGCAGTTGAAACTCAACTATTTATCAATTGATACTTCTTATTTGCCATCTTTTCTGCAGACCAGGAATAATTTTGACCAAACCTGAATCTGTCTTCCCCTGAAAACACAAAAGCCAAGTCCATATATAAAATCCTTGAGCTCTTTCTTTTAACAATTTTCGAAGGCGGGATCTTGGCTTTGAAGAAAGCTGTGATTACGAATCCAATTTATCAAATTTCTGGTTTTGAGGAGTAAATTTGGGTTTCATGAACAGGCCTTTCAGGAGGAGTTGATGGAATCAGCTTTTTTGGGTTTTCTTGAAGAATTCTTGATTGAATCAGCATGAGATAAAAAAGATTTAGAACATCCACTCCTTCCATAGCCATAAATGGCGTGGCTGCCAAGAAGGACCAATTCCCCTTTTTATGTGTGTAAAATACTGGACTTGGAGGAAGAGGAGAAAAGAATGAGTGGAGGGGAGGTACAAAACTTTCCCACAAATCTCGACCGTAGATTGATTATAAAATTTGAGAAATAAAAAGATAGTAATAAGTGATGGTATGGTAGTCAATTTAGAAAAACAAAGAATTATTTCCTTCGACTTTTCAACACACCCAAATAAGAAAAAGTTTTTCCTAGTTACTTTTCTTCCACTTATATCAAACAAAAAGAAATAAGCACCTAAATGAAGTATTTGTTCCCCTCCCCCTTCTCTTTCGCAAAGCAAATAAGCCTTAGTGTTGTAAAATTACCTTAATGGATGACTAGTCTAAAAGAACAGAGAGGAAATTAAATCAGTAAGAGACAGCAGTGACATGAAAAACATATAAAAGAATTGCCTTGTATTTTCATATGAAACCATCATTCAATACATTTTGTATCACACGGTGAGCACAAAACCTGAATCTCTGTCCAAAGAATGAACCGGTCAGCTGCATGTGACAATAAAGAACTGTTCCAACAGGCCAGATATACTGCTCGTACGGTAAAATGATCAGCATATCAAACATTAATATCCATACGCTTTGATCTGGCACTAGTGAATTCTTGGGCACCCGTTATGGAAAATCTAGGGATGTTATAGTTGTCAGGCGTGGACATCGGTTGCTGAGGGTAGAGCGTGGGAGGTGGCGTGAGATTGCGTTGAGCAGGTAGAGGAGGAAGAGTGTTATATTTGTAGGGGTCACCCATGTAACTGCAACGAGCAAAAGATGCCATAAGAATGATTACTGGGAATAGAAATGGCAAAGCAGCAAATACTCGTAAGAATACACAACAGAGAAAAAACAGATCGTGATTTCTCTTTTCTGATTTTCTTCTTCTTTCCTGCCTGAACAGGGGCATTGGGTGTATTAGTGTGTGAGCAGGGGATTTCTAGTTGATGTTTCATGAAGTTTTCTCTAGTCCTGACTGGTGTAAAACTTCTTCCTCCCCAGGACATATGAAAACGTTCCCCATTAAAAAGCCAGGCACCAATGTGCAAACAACCACACAGATTCCAGTAAAATCTTTCAGAAACAAACGAGGGGGGGGGGAGAGAAGAAATTGCTCCAGTTAATTTTGAAGCCTTCCAAAACGGATGCCTATCTTCTTTTCATGGCCATGCCAAAAGCCAAAATCATCTGTTTCCTTTAAATGAAACATGGATATTGCATGATAATAGTTCTTTTCAATGTCTTGTACGAGTCCACAAAAGCAATCAGAAGAAAGGTTTCATTTGTCTTAAATTTGACCGTTTTGATTTTATCCCACCTGCAAGGACGTGTTAAATTTTAAAATGTTCATAATTGATACTTATTCTCATTTATCATCCACATCCCCAGATAAAATAACACATTTTTAATTTTGCTTTAAGCCATATTTGGACCATACTTACATGAATGCATAATATGATACTCGCTGTAATATGATTAATTTACTCTAACATCACTGGCACAGATAGTTTTAAGAACAGGCAACTCTATACACATCATACCTTGAAGAACTTTTGTAGAGCTGATCCTCATCACTTATAATCTCATCAGATCGATTTGATGTTCTCTGAACTGGTGAAGACCATGAGCTTGCTCCAGGTAAATCATCTGAAAAGTATCTCCTCCTGATCAACTGAGGAAAAAGGACCAAGAAATTAGATAATTGTAAAGTACATTATAGCTCCTTGGAAATTCAACCAGAGAAATATATATATATATACAGACCATCCGAAAAAATTTCATGACGGCTTCCTTGTCATATCTTGATTCTTTTGCAGCCTGTTTGTCCAACAAAAACCAATGCCAAATACAACAATAAGATAAAAAGCAAACATGAATATCTATAAAATTCAACAGATACGGAAGACAATCTCCCCTACTTTCTAAGGAATAATTTTCCTTTTTTTTTGTGTCAAAGAAAAAGAAATGTTAGCAAGCCCTAATTCCTGTAACTTACAGAATCTTTAACATTATCATCAAATTGGGAAAATCCAAACAAGATTATAATATGCAAGATAAAGACCAAACTGCTATGCTTTACTCAACAAGGCATACATTTCACCAAAAAGAAAATCAGTTACACACGAGAGCTGTTTCACTTTCAACCAGCTTCTTACATAGTAGGAAGTTCATTGAATTCTGCTTAGTAGACTAATTAAGATTCCTGAAGGAAGAACAGCACACTGAAATTAGAACCTCCAGAGCATCTAGCACAGGATGTATGCCGTTGGTGCTTGTGCACAACTACCAATGAGATATCATTTCACATACTAGATACATTGCATTTTGTTACTGCGCTATCATTAGCACTTAGACTAGACCATTGTTCATTTAAGAATTCATGTTAGGACTTCATAATTAATCTTGGATATTTGCTCATGGAAATCCAAACACTGACAAATATTAAAACAAAAGAATTAGACCTTAAAAGGTTATTGGAGACCACAATACAATTTGCTGATGCAGAAACCTCGTTAATAATTGAACTTTTGTAAGAACCAATAAAAGAAGACTCCAATTATTCTTCCTTCTACTGTGTATTTTATTTGGCAGCAAAAGAACTACAGTTTTCTCTAATGCATGTAGGCCATAACTAGCTGTCTTGAGTGAAATCATTCTTAGCTTTAAATGTAGACCTAGTCTTTGGAGATACAAACCTAAAACTCAAGTCAAGTGGAGTCTTTTCAATGACTGGATGTAAGGATCTTCTCCTTATTCTACATGGGAAGGTATGCCTTCCTTTTGAGTGTGTTTTTTTTTTTTTTAAATACCATTATATTTATAAAAAAAATTAAAAAGACTTCAAAAGGTCATTCCTCTGCGAGTAAAAAATCAAAAGCTATTAAAGACAAAGAACAACATAGCAACCCCTTGAAGCAAATTAGACAAAAACAAAAGAAAGTTAATTCTTTTATCTTTTGGGAAAAACTCCTAGGATGTACTGTGTACTGTTCTATATATCCCTATGTTTCTAGTTGTCATAGATTGTTCAAATAAGATTATTGTCAACCGTACAAGTTGGTTTTGATCAGCATCTCCAAGCCTCATAATGATTACATAATTGATTAGTATTAGAAGGCTATATGGTTAAACAGAGAAAGGAACTTCACCTAATCTTCAGACAAGTTGAAGTGACATGCTCAGGATTGTAGTTTTATATTGATGATCCCTGTTTAAAACGCAATAAGCAACCTGTATTTTTTCATCCTTTCGCACAGAATTTGATAATTTTTTTCTGAAAAAAGTAGCATTTTCCTAAATGAAAACAACAAATTAATTAAATTAAGGTAAAAAGATTCTATAGTTAAGCTTGGATTAATATCAGGATGAGACCATTACACAAGGATATCCACCACTATTTCCATTTACATCTCATAAACAGAAGCTAAAAGAAATAAACTTAAAACTGGAAATGTGCGAATGAGTTCAAACATCATTTTGGAACTTACTGCTAGAAGTCCATTGCCGCCAGGAAAACTCTCAGTCAGTGGGAGTTCCTCACTAGAAGGAAGTAAACCCTGCTTCTCAACCCACTGGCGAGCCATATCTACCAGATTCCCGCTACTGCCTCTTGTTCCCTCTTTTGCAGCAATATCTGCCTTGTTACCAATAACAATATAAGGAACAGGAAGGCCACCAGGACCTCCCGATGCTAAAGGTGCTGAGAATGTCCCAGTTGCTGAAATCTCAGCAGCCCACTTCTGTAAGCTTGTTTTTGTCCTTCTCTGAGAGAGATCATGAACAAAAATAACACCTAAAAAGGCTCAAAAAGAGAAAGTGGGGTCATTGTAGGTTTTGAGCCATTAATCTTCATATTCTATTAATGCTCCCAAAATTTTAAGTTGGTTTCGACATCAGTCCTCTTATAGTATAAGTGGATAACCAAATTAAGTAGATAACGCAACTAGTTGAAATTATAAAGGGTAAAGTGATACCCATGCCCACAAACTTAGATTAGAATTTCAATAACAATATATTCTACTTCAGTCCTCTTATAGTATAAGTGGATAACGCAACTACTTGAAATTATAAAGGGTAAAGTGATACCCATGCCCACAAACTCAGATTAGACTTTGGGTAAAATAAAACTTCATTTTTCCACAAACACACAAAAAAGAATTTTGATACTTTAGCTAAACACAAAGAACTGAGAAAAAGGACACTAAAATTTATGTGGTGCAACTTGTTGCGGGGTCTGGCTATTTAGCCAATAATATGTTATGAAAGAAGAGCTCCTGTTAAACAGTAAAGTTAAGGAAAGATACAAAGAACCAACCAAGAACTCTACTTCATTCATCAGAATGCATAATAAAAGCTCACAAACAAATAAAATAACAGTCAAAAATAAGGTTAAAATCCATCAAACATCCAGTGTTGTATCTCATGCAAATAAGTTCAAGGTTTGGGTATTCCGCTCAACATAAAAGATCATCTAAATTTGTTTGAAATACACTTATGAGGATATTTACAAGCATTTAGTGGACTTTATTTGAGCTGAAAAGTCCAAAACTTACCATTGATTTGTGAATAGAATAAAGATCGACAGTCTTTGTATCGTTCATGTCCTGAAATATCCCAAAGTTCGACAAAAAATTCTCTCTCAGCGTCACCTTTAATGGTATTAGATGAGCTACCGGATGTTCCATACGTGGTGTGCTGAAACAAATCAGCACATTAAACCTTTGTTATGCAGCTAAAGCACAAAAACTTGGTCTAGAGTATTGGACAGACCTTCACATCAACAGTACATCCAATTGTTTGTGAAGGGCGTTTTGTTGAAGAACCTTTGACAATAAGATGAACAAGAGAAGTCTTCCCCACACCTACCAGAAATCTAGAGTTAGGATGAAATATGAAATTATATTGAAGTTAAAGGCATAAATTTTAGCAGTATGAAACAATTGATTTTAAGGAGTTAAATTGTTAAATCATAGCAAGTGGATCAAATATCAGACTTAGCTAGAACTTTATAGTGAGAACAGTAATCTAGCATTCTCAGTCTCCTTTCAGATGTCCATTTACCATAAAGCTAAAACCATAATAAGCAGCATGTTCTACACTACCATTTCCAGAGATCTCTGGTGCTAGAAGACATATGCAACAGATGAAAAAAATAATTAACTTTCTTTGTCGAACTCTATCACAATTTTGACCAGAATTTAAAGCACATAATAATGGCTTCCACAACATAAATAATGTTTAGTTCGTCTGACCAAACATGCTATTGAAATTAAGTATCTCTTTTAACTGCACTCCACTGAAATTGATCAAGAGAGAGAAGGGAAAGGGGCAACTAAAACAGAAGATCAATTACAGACCTTAACAAAAGGGCTTCAGCCAAATCATAGACCAAAAGCAGAAATAACAAATAACTAATGCATAACAAATACAAGTTAATGGCAATAAAATGTTCATAATCAAAATTACAGGCCAGAAAACGATCAGAAACAGTTAAAGAGCAGCATTCTACATGATAGCCTGCAGATAGCAACAGTTTACAAGATAACCTGATGGTAGGCTAATCTGATGCAAATGGATGCCATAACAAACAAAGAACACCCCCAAAGGAGTGACTTGATTTAGATTATAAATATAGGACAGACAGCCAAAAACACCAAAAACTTGAAATAAAAAAATAAAATAAAATAAAAACTTAATTCATTCAAATGTATTGATCCTGGACCAGGCTGCCTATTTTGAATTTCACAATCAATACGTCACTGTTTAGTTACAAATGTTAGCAAACATAGATAGATATGAGTAAAAATTTTATTCAATGATTTAAGACCCGTTTGATAAAGCTAAAGTTTGAAATTTTAAATACTGAAATCTGAAATACCTGAATCTAAAGATTGAATTAATTATAATTTATTTTTATAGAATATTTATTACAATTTGGATTAAAAAGAAAAGAGTAATAATAATTAGACAAGTATCAAACATATTCAGATTTTATACTCAAATAATCACTTTCATTTCACTTAAAATTTATAAGATTTTAATACATCTTAATTAATAAAGTGATAACAAAAATCTATTATCAAACACTCTCAAGTAATAAAGCCCTTAATATTATCCATTATAAAATACACTCAATTAACTAAGCATTTAATAAATAATTTTAAGCACTTGTTAGCAAACATGCCCTTATATGATGGGAAGAAACTACGCTAGAGGATTGTTGCTACACCAAGAGTACTAGTATTGTTGCTAGACCTACTCGGCACAAGTCTTTAAAGCTTGATAATGCATGAAGCTGAAAATCCTTATAAACATTACTTTAGGACTAAAGCAGAATCTGATTTAGATGGCTAACTTTTTTCACATTGTACAGCAATCCAAATTCCTGAAATGGATATTGAATAGATTCCACAAGTAATGCTGCAGATTCTGGGTGTACAAAGAAGCTTGAATGACATATTGCAATGTCTAAGGCAAGAAACGGTGTCATTTGTATGTAAATCTCAGTCCAAACAGAAGATCTTGTTCTGGCACCCGTACTTTTCTTTGCAAAAGCACCTAAAAGCAATGTTTCCAGATATTGACATTCTCCTTTTGGGAAGCTTATCAGTAGATTAACTTTCTATTACTGTACACCACTTGAAAGCATTATCCACATCATCTTCCAGTCCTTAGGTTTAAACACACTGATTCATTCATACAAGTGGTAAGATTTAACATCATCAAGGTACATCTGATCCTTGAATTTCAGACCCCACACCAACCCACACTTCATAGGACTCCATAATATCTATGAATAATTAAATTGGTGGGGGGGTGCAAGTGCCTTGTCTTCATGCACTCATGATTCATGAGTATCCTAGAATTAGAGGATATACACACTAACATCTCGCAATAAAACTTCAAGCTCAACTTAACAGCAGCAAAGTTGTTAATAACAAAACGCAAATTTGTTATGCACTAACACGTGAATGATAAAGGTACTAATTCAGGATTTCCATGTAGTTGACAATCAAGACATACACATCAATTGGAATAAAAGTAAGCGAACTAACTCTGAACTGTTTTCTCATTTAATATCTTTCATATAGCTAATCACCATTGCATGATAAAGAAACAAACTACTACAGACAGCCATAAGTTGCAGGAAATACATAAGCAATACAAACAAATAAATACAAAACAGATTAATTAAATATAGGTCAAAAGACTCAGGTTTTGATGATATTTTGAAATAATAACATAAGGAGGAGAAAGAAATCTCATCCATGACCCTAATTCATCATGCTCTTTATGATTGCTTTCCACAGTTTTTGCGGTAGTTGTAACATCAGAATGCAAAAGCAACATAACACATGCGAAATAAGCACTTGTAATACTGAAGCCTGAGATGCATTATAGCTCCACAACAATGAAATTTAAGGGCAGAAACTTCTATCTCAACTGTTTACAAAAATAACAGCATTTGTCTCCTTGACTTGCTAGTACATCAGACAGAAAACATTTTAATTTGAACTTCCCAAGGGAGCATAACTGATAAACTTAAACCGAAAGACATTTACTGCTTCTGTTGTCGGGCACTCTAGATCTGTGGTTATTTATCCTATTATGAAACATTACAATAGAAAATAATGCAACTTAGCACTGAACTAAAGCAAAAAATTCATTCAAAATAGTATTGAAAAGATTTAAACAGAAGGAAAGGAATTAAAGGAATTCATATTAGATAGCAGTGATTACAATGAACTCAACCTGAGTCTCCAACAACTAGCACTCTGACTTGCCCACAGGGTGGTCCACCATTGTGCTCTTTGTTCTCCCTTTCCTTCTCCCTCCAAAACATATTTTCTTCCACCTGCTCCGCCAATTCTTGGAGACCTCAAATATTGAATAACCACCAAAACTACCAACAAAAATGCCCAAACTTCAAGTTACATGAGACAAATTCAAACAAGACTTCCTCGGAGTGACTCCTAGAAGTTTACTCTAAAACCCAAACCAAAACATGAATGTAATTGAATAAAAGCTAAAATTCAGAAACCCAATACTGCAAATCCCCATATGCATTACCCAAAACCTCAAAATAGATCAATACTAAGTTCTTGAAACTGCAACCTAAACAATGGATCTTCCAAAATATCCCAGAACGGGCCTCTTCAACTTCAAATCTTCTAGCCAAAACACGAACTGGGCCTCCCTAAAATCTATCTTTCTCCACTCTATAGCATAAAAAAGTGACGCAGTAACAAACTTGGCCCCTTTTTCCCTTTTCTCTCTGAACGAGAAAGATCTGGACTGATTTCTCTATACATATACTACAGATCAAAAGGGTGTGAATACTTCTAATCCACAGAGATCGATGAAGTTGAACGGTGAACAAAATCTTGGAGGAAAAAATGAGTACGACAGTGCTTCGTGTGGTGTAGAACACACGCTCGAGGAAGAGCGTGGAGATGACAGTTTAATCAGTTGCTTTGTATCAAATGGGTAATGATCATGTGCCAGTTGGCCCAGTTGGGCCGGAGTTACATAACAAGTAAGTGAGGCTAAAGCAACCACAGTTGGCCCACTCCATTAGATCTTGGATTGATTTTTTTTTTTTGTTCGGGGGGCTGGGGACGGGGGTTGAGGGGGGACTGGGGATGGGAGCCGCGGGGTGGTTGGAGGATGGATCCTATTTGCTACTATTTTCTTCTTGTCATAAGGCACTTTGGTAAGCTAGAATGTAATGAAATGAAATGGAAATGAAATGTTGTTTTCTAATTTTTGAAGCCCTAATTCTTTCTAAATTAACCAAAGGGTATCTGTTAATTCTTTAAATATTCAAAAGTACTATAAATATTTTGTTTATCTAATTTGATAATATTTAAATTATTTAGATAGAATTGATTAATACAGAATTACTCATCGAAATTAAATGTTCATGAAGTTATATTATATTAACCCTTACTTTTGGATAGTTTTTAGAATTTTTTTTTTTTTTTGTGTTAAGTAATAAAAGGCAGTATAAATATTTTACTTTATTACTTTCAACACATCAAAATCAATTAAAAGTATTAAATACGAAGCCAATTATCGAATTTAAATGTTTATGGAACTCCCTATTTTTTTTTTTTAGAATTAACCTTTTATTGGTAATTAACTCCTTTTTAAGAAAATTAATTTCAGAACTTAAACCTAATCACAAATGTGTTAGATGAAGTAGTTTTGGTTAACATTTGACCCTTTAATATATGTAATCGAATATGAGGTGTTTTTATTTTTAATTTTTCATTTTACTTTCCCTTTCACGTGTGTTAACATTTTCTTTAAACCCAAATTCTCGGGGTTTTTTTCTTTTGGCATTTTAATTAAAGAATTTGATAAATTTTTTGGCATTTATTTGCAATATTCTTGAGTTAATTTTGCGATATATGCATTCTGGTTGGAGGAGGTTGGGTAATTAATTGCATTTTGTCTCCTTATGTTTGTCCAAATTACAATTACATCTCTATGTTTTGATCAAATTACAAGTATCTCACTATGATTAACTTCAATTAGCTTATATGATAAAATTTTTAAAAAGAATTAGATGTACTAATATGTATAATTTGCAAATAATTAATGTAAAATATCTCATTTTCAAATAACAAAAGGGGCCCATTATTCCTTAAGTTTAAGAAGAAGAAGAAGAAGAATGTATGACCAAAAAAAAACTAATCCCTAAAAACCAGTTAAAGATTGTACAAATTTGTAATGTAAAAAACTAATCCCTAAAAATTAATTAGAAAAGCTAATCCCTACTAATACTAAAAGATACTCTATCCGTTTCAAAATACTTATTCATGTACATATTTCTAAAATTAATGATTAGTTTCTTTCCATTTTACTCTCATTTATTTTAAATCAACTGTACAACTTTCTAAAATTCTTCTTTTTTTCTTATTTCTTAGAAATTTTCACCAATCAATAATTATCATATTTTTAATATGGATAAAATAGAAATTTTATCAAAATTATAATATTATTTTTAACACTCTTAATCTGTGTGCAAAATACTTCATGAATAAATATTTTAAAACGAAAAGAATATTAAAAAACACCTAATATATTGAAATTTTATTTTACAAATACGAGTATTATTGTCTTACTATATGATATGCCTAAATCTGAGGGACATGCTAAAGGATATTTTAAGATTACTATTAACGTTTGATTTGATTGCAATAAATGACAAGAATGGATTAATTATAAAAGTATAAACTATAAGGATAAATATGTAATTTTATTTAAAATGAAGAGAAAATGTAATTAACCCTTCTTGTTGTTAAGTAGGCAATGATAGCCTTGCAATCACAGCCGTTGGAGGAAAGCTCTAGAAGATGCAGCAGCAATTTTGCAGCCACTACAGCCACCATCTTGAAGTTCCCACTACCTTCAAGAGAATCAAAAATCTGACAGCAACTTGAAGCTTCCACTGCCATTCTAGAAACCAAAGAAGAAAAATCTACAACTTCGGAAGATCATGAAGCTTCCAGCAAAATGCAGCCAACTTGCACGAGAAAAAATCAAGCAGCTTGCAAAGGAACAATCTAGAGCATCCAAATTGCAAGAAGAAAAAATTTGTAACTTGCATGAGCTTCTTAGAAGCCTCAAGAATCTCGGTTTCCTTTATAAGTCGGTCGAGACAACATCTATAAATAGGTTTCACCATTCTCATGTAATTAGAGTTGAAGTGTGAGGTGTATGAGGTTGATCAAACTGTGGTGTGTAGTAGGCAGAAGGCATTAAAAAATAAGTGGTGTTGGGATTGTGAGTTTTGTGGTGTAATTGAGGGAAAAGTTTACTTGTCTTTTATGTTATATATCTTCAATATCTCAATAAAATTAGTTTGTATTTTGTTGCTACTCTTCTTCCTTTTCTCAACTTTTGGTATCGGAGACTGGGTAGTCAAATGCTTTACAATCGAGTGAAGAATAGTTAGAGACTATATTCAAATTAGTCAATTAGTGATCATAATACGTTGAAACTCGCTTGTGCACGAGTCATGGACTGTGAAGTTAGATGGTGGATAAAATGTAGGGCATTACTAGGTCACAATGGCAGATTTCGTCAACACAAACAATATTGAAAAGTTAATGGAGGACAACGACACTAATTGGAGTGTATGTCTGAAATTCTATTGGAGAGGATAAGACTTGTGGAGCTTGTAGATAGAAGCCTAACAACACCACCATCAAGGGAAAAGATTGAAGAATACAACAAATAGGACATAAATACCGGTTAGGTTTATCTATTTTACCCTTAACAGTTGAGAAATAATTGTTAAACTTTATTAAAATGCAAAGACATCAAAGGTACCTTGGGATATTCTGGTAGAAAAATTTTCCAAGACCAATGAAGCCAAAGTGCAATAGCTTGAAAATAAGCTATTGGGAATCTCACAAGGTAACATGACGATAAGTCGGTATTTTGCCAAAGTGAGATATTTAAGTAAAAAAAAAATCAAAATTAGGTCCCATACTTCCTATTGATAAGCCAAGCACAAGGAGACAAAAAGAAATTCTATAGCATGGAGAAATACAGAAGCGGACATGTCGTGGTTGATAAACCTTAGAGGGTGGTGAGTAAGATTTTTGACAAACAAATGTAAAATTTTAAAGTCTTTTGATGACTTGTAAAAAGGAGCCAAAAATATGTGTGTGTTCGAAAACGTATTTGTCGTGCGGTTTTAAATGTGCACCCATGGATATTTCACAACTTTACTTGAATGATAAGATTTGAGACTCGTATTGAAGATGGACAGATAAGACAACAACAACATATTCACTCTATAAAAGCCTTTAATCAGATCAATGAATACAAGAAGGAAGGTAGTGTTTTCAAATCTGTTGAACAGTGAACTTGTAGTAAAAAACTACAAATTAATTGTAAGAGAATAGATCCAAAGATTTATAGTAATTCAATCCTCAAATGATCTACATCCACTACCTTAAGCACCTACTTAAGGATTTCAACATAACTATACCTGTCAAAATGGGCTAGGCCCGGCCCACATGCAATATAGGTTGGGGTGGATTATAATTCTTTAGGCCCATATTTCATCTGGGCCTATTTGGCCCGGCCCACAAGGCCCGTGGGTTGAGTGGGGCTAGGCCGGGCTTGGCCCATGGGCCACTTAATTTTTTTTTAAAAATCTCAAAATAAAAAACTTAAACAAAATTAAAAAAAAAAGAAAAAAAACCAATAATTTAACCCTTTTCACTTTTGCCTTTTTCATTTTTGTCTTTTTCCACCCATTATACCTAATTTCTCGTGATTCTTTAGCCCTTTTCTACTTTCTCTCCAACCATCACCGATTCACCATCTTCATCTTCTTCTTCGTGTCTGATAAATTTCTTGCTCGTCTAATTCGCATCGGTGAAGACATGGGCAGTAGAAAGGGTACCTGATAGCAAGAAAAAGAGTGAAGAGGTGTAGTATATGTTGATATATGTTTCTACAATTGATCTCGAATGCCAATAATTGATATATATTTCTGTTGATTAAGTGTAGTATTTTTATGTTTCTACAATTGAACTCGAATGCCAATAATTGATATATATTTCTGTTGATTAAGTGTAGTATTTTTATGTTTCTACAATTGATCTCGAATGCCAATAGTGTTGGGATTCGTGGACTCCTAAACGCGGAAAACATCTACGAATCCCTCCCGAGGACCCAAGTAAACGATTAAGAAGATCTAAGCTTTAAGAGTTACCTCTCGGTTGCTGTAATCGAAATCCTTCGATTCCGGTTGCGTCGTTGTACGTTCGACCCGAACAATCACCGCACGCCGCAGTATGCGAACGTCCTCTACGGATACACACCGCGAACTCACTCGATACCCGGGAGTGCTAGCGCCTAGGGTTTGAGAGGTTTTTTCTTTCTCTCGGTAGAGAATGGCACGAATGTTCTCAACCGAAAAATTGGACTATCGAAAGACGGCTAGGGTTTTCTTAAAAACCCTCGAACCTCTTAGAGTCCAACCCTAATCATATCTTATCATATTCTAATTTAAATTCAAATTAAATTAAAACCGATATGATAAGATTCCGCCATTATCTCGGTAATTTAACTAATTATTTTACCGAGTCGTATTCTTATAATCTGGATATCATCCAGATTCATCGAACCTGGTCACCGTAAAAATAACCTAACAAGTTCGCTTATTGTGTGACCCTATAGGTTCATTTAACACCGGCAGCGATGCCTAAATCGTATTTAAATGGCCCACAAGTTATAAGCGGTTTCTAGCAAAACATTATAACTATCCAGATTAAATGAAGATCGGTGATCTCTTTGAACCAAACCATAATTTTATATTTAGTCCCTTTGTCACACGATATCCGGATTAAGCATAAGGCACGGAGCATGTCATCCTTATTAAGCTTAATCAATTATTTCTTGATTTCATAGTAGATTGTTCAAACAAATGATATCAATATCTTAGATTGATATATTTGAGCACGGCCATGCATTTTTTAACGAGTCTAACTTATCAAGGGGCCCATGGATATCTCTCCCATAATTGAGAGGGACAAATTCCTTCACAATCAATCATATTCCTCTCCTTGATTTATTTTATATCCAACGAGTAGTCTAATTTATTATCTCGGTTAAAGACAACTTTAGACAATGTCAAAATATAGAATTTATCAAGTAAGAAACTATGATGAATTTAGGTCGAAGGACTTTCAATATTATTATGGCTAGAAAGTACTTATGACATATTCCATGAAGTACTCTCACAGTGGGTCATGTCCAATACAATGTTCTCTAACATTTATTTATGTCTTGACTCGATATCACAAATATCCATGGCCAGTAAAACATAGCCATCAAGTCACAAACATACTAATCTTAATTTATTATTATTCCAATAATAATAATCGATCGAGGACAGACTTTAGAATAGTCATTGTATTCATTGTAGGGTTTTACTATCAAGTCACGTACTTGATGACCAACAAAACAAAACTCACTATTCATGGAAAGGAAAGCCTCATATTATTATATAAAACATAATGACAATTGTATAAGTACAAATTGACTCTAGGGCATATCCCCAACAAATAGTTGATATATAAGTGTAGTATTCTACAATTGATCTCCATTTAACAGGCACGTGTTTCTAATATTCAATATCATTTACATCCATCTCTATTAAATCTTGTTCAAATCTCTTGGCAGATAATGCTGACAGTGCCCCAAGATATTAGCAGCCATATAATGAAATATGCTTCACGAGCTTAACATAATGATCCCTTAAGCATATGTCACTGAATATAAAGCTATTATATTATTTCTTACCTAAACAATTCTTTCTTCCCAATTTTCGTTGTTCCCAAACAATTTTCGCTTCCAATTGTAATTTTTTGTGAATTGTTTCCCATTATTTTTAATTATAATCCTATGAATCGTATTTTAACATTAATGGAATTTTATATAGTGTAAGTAGTGTAGTATTTTTATATCAATTTATTTTCTGCTATTATTATAATTTATGGATAAGTAGTGGATTGTCAAATAAGAGAGAATTGAAAGCATAAGGAACGTATATAATCTACATTATATATAGTCTATAAGGGATTTGTTTCTCTAAATAGGAAGGATTAAAGATAAAGCATCCAATCTTGGTGAACACTTACATTCGGATGTCGATATACTACATTATTACTAACATTTCATTAAAAAAAAAATCCACAACCAATGGAATAAAGCTGACATTTAGGGTGCATACTTGTATTTACTCTTTTCAATAAAGCTAATAAATTTAGGATGAATGCTTGTAAGCATTAATAAATATAAAGAATTTAGGATGACTGTATGCAATTGCTCTTTTTCAATAGAGCTGTTGACAAATTTTGGATGAATGCTTGTAGTTGATCTTTTTCAATATTTGCATTAGAGGAAAACAAACAGTTAGCAATTATGGACTTCAAATCATCTTCTTCTGCATCCTGCTTCGCCTCTTCTTCCTTCTCCTTTGGACCCGAATCTAGACTAGCAGCCTGTCTTAGTCTCATCTCCATGAATTTTCTCTGCCTATAGTTGGCCTATTAGTCTCTTTGTTTGGTCCTCTAACTGTGTATCAAAGATTTCTTCGATCAACTTTTTCTGGCTTTCCAAAATCTCAATGGCTTCTATTAACTTCTTCTCAACCATACGCCCCTCTTCTTCTTCATTTCGCATCTCCTGTAAATTGGAGTGATTTTCATACTTGCAAATATGTGACGTAAGTTTACAAGTGTGTGTGTGAGAGAACTCGAACATTATTGATTAAGGTCTCCAAGCTCACCAACTTCCCGTGAGGCCATCGTCGAATTCCCAACTCCCCGCATCTTTTCTTGAGAAGAGTTAAGCCAACATTCGGTTCTTTGGCCGCCCTCTAGATTAGCATGTAAAAATATTTCGAAATAGTTGCTCTTGATAGTTTCTTGGTGCTATCGCCCTTCTCCTTTTTCTGCCTCCTAATCGCCTTCTTCTCCGCGAGAACTTCGATGTTAAGGCGGAGGAAAAGCATCATAAGTGGTCTCTTGGATAGGCAAAGGAAAAGCATCATAAGTAGTTTCTTGAATAGGCGAGAGGAAATGCATTATAAGTAGTTTCATGGATAGGCAGGAGGAAAAGCATCATAAGTGGTCTCTTGAATAGGCGAGAGGAAATGCATCATAAGTAGTCTCTTGAATAAGTAGAGGAAGTGGTTGTCTTTGATAGGAAAACACATCAAATGAATTATGACTCCCTATTTCTAAGAAAGATAATCGAAGAAGAAGTCCCTTTCTCTTACTGATTTTTTGGAAGAAATAGATATGTATATATAATTATGAATGCAATTATAGACATATGAAGAAGAGGAAAAGACATTATCGAGAAAAGATATGATGGAAGGGGAAAAGACATTACTGGGAAGAGACATAATGGAATGGGAAAAGACAGTACCGGGAAGAGAGAGGAAGAGGAAAAGACATTACCAGGAAAAGTTAAGAAAAAATGAGAGAGATTATTTTTTTTTTTTTTATAATAGATTTTTTGTCGTTTCATACTTGTTATTATTTGCTCCTTCCTTTTTTAATTGTTGCTGTATGTTGATTTGCTAAATTTGTCTTTGTATATAGGTTGTTGAATTGTTGTGTAAAGGGAATGGATATTCAATCACACACTAGAGGCATTGATGTTGATGAATGCATGAATGTGGGTGAAAATATGAGATCTTCGAATGATGGTGAACCCTCTGAGATTGGTAATGAAGGACAACCTACAAAAAGAGCTAAAAAAGAGACTTCTAATGTATGGATATATTTTACCAAATCTGGTAAAAATGATGATGGAATAGAAAGGGCTATTTGCAATGGTTGTAAAATTGAATATAAAATTGGAACAAAACCAGGAGGTACAAACTATGGCACCTCACATTTGAAACGTCATTTGGAAAGTTGCAAGATGATTTCGTTTTCTAATCCAAAACAAATGTTCATTGATTATGAGAGGAAAGCAAAGGCAAGAAAATATGATCCTAGAATGTCACGAGAAATGGTAGCTGAAGCCATAATTCAACATGATTTGCCATTTTCATTTGTTGAATATGAGAAGATTAGGGCTTGTGTTAAATATCTTAATCCAGACGCAAATATGTGGTCTAGGAATACTATTGTGAGTGATGTTGAGAGAGTTCATTTCAGAGAGAAAGAGAAGCTTAAAGCAGTCTTGGTTGCATGGATTTATTACAGATGATGATGGTAATATATAACAACTTTTTTACTTTCTTTAACTAGTTAATAATTGGTAAGTATAATACTAATAATATTCTTATTTTTTATTGTGATTTGTGATTATTAGATGAACAATCCGACCTTGAAACAGTTATGTCAAAGATATCATCATCAACAACAGATTCAAATAAAATCGTTGAAGAAATCTTAGATGATTGAAGAATGTGCATCTTTTTGACAAACAGAATAGCAATATTTTTAGCCTTTTATGGCCATTTTATGAAATTGTGAAACAAATATTGACTTTTACCGTTGATGTTTCTAAATTTAAACTTTTAAATTGGATTACTGTATTTGTATATTTAGGAGTTATGCACTTTAATTTGTGATTTGGGATGTGTAATTTCAGACTTGTTAAAATTGAAAATTTATATAGAATTATGTGTGTACAGTATAATAGATAAAACATACTTAATTTATTATTTGATATTTATATTTTATTTTAAGTTATAATTTGATTCATTATATAATTTATATTTGTATCAGAGTTAGAAAGTTAGAATTAAAGATTGAAAAATATAAATATAGTATGAAATTTTATTTTTTTTAAAAAAATATTATTTATATATAAATGAGCCCATGGGCTAAAAAGGGCTGGGCTGGGCTAGAGGTTTGACAGCCCATCAAAAAAATGGGCTGGCCCGTCCCGACCCATATTTTGGACAGCCTATGTGGGCTGGGTCGGGCTGGCCCATTTTGACAGGAATAAACATAACCACTAAAACATTTTTTCCAAATTAATAGTGGTAGGCAACATCAATCTTATAATAGAAGATCACCACACTTGGTTTTATACCCAATCTTTTTACACACAACAATCAAGGCTCACCCCAACTGAGTTTTACTTTCCAAACCTTTATACAAAACAAATCACAGAAAAAATGCAGAAATATCTCACAGCTTGAGTAGATATACACTAGCTAGAGTTCTTTTACTTTTTTACTTTTAGAATAATAAATCTCACTTTGAAGTATAATGTAGATAAGGGATTCTTGTTTTTCGAAAGTCTTTGAGTGTTTCTGAAAGTATTAACACAAATCCCTTGCTGAAAATGATCATGTTTAAAGGGCTTTTATAGGGGCAAAAAGCAAAATATCAACGGCTAGTAACAACTATTTTTTACTGTTAGATTTTTCAAAATTTTGGACTCACTAATCGAAAGAATGTGGTCCAAAGCAACACTATATGCCTAGAGGTATATTTTGAAATACTACAGATTATTGGATAGGTGTTTTGGATTTAAAGGTCTGTCCAAAACTTCTCATCCAAGTTTTTGTGAAAACTAGATTAAAAAAAATACTCTCTTTTGAAATCATTTTTATGTGTTTCAATTTGAAATAAATTAAATCAAGGTAAAGAGACATAGGAAATAAAAGTAATACCTTAAACACAATTTTCTAGTCTATAATTCTTCAAAAAGTCTTCAAGATATGCAACTTCTTTAGATTGGATATTCATTTGATCATCCTTTTTAAAACTCCATCGACCATGAGTTGCTTAACAATCCTATTTACAAGACTTTGAAAAACCAATGTCAAACATGTCATATCTAAAAATTCTATCATATATAAATATACATGTTAGTCCACATCATTGTTTGTCATAAATCAAAACACAGGAGAATGCCCTTTAGGCTAACAATCTCCCCCCCCCCCCCCCCTCTCTCTTTTGAGTGATGAGAAACTTGATGGATTGTGATAAGAAAAATAATATAAGCTTGTATAAATCATGTGAGACTGAGAGATACAGAAGGTTATGTTTAATTGAAATACGTTCTCTCATCACAAGACTCAAAGAGTGTTTATGAGTTTAAAATAAGAAAAATCAAGTATAGTCTCATAAATAAGGCTTAATGAGCCCATGGCCTTACCAACCTCCATATCCTCCTTCCTTCCTTAAAAAGGACTATTCTACAAGGAAATTACCAAATAGTGATTACTCACAAAAGAATGTGAACTTAAGTATATTAGAATGTACATGTGGAGGTGTAGAAGATAGGACATATAAAATAATGCTCCCCTTATGTATGCACATATACGTAATAGATAGAAAGATGTTAACTTTGGAGTGCATTAGAAAACAGACATTTGAGATTTTGAACTTCAAAAAAGTGCATCAAAACAAGTTAAAACAAAGCAAAAAAGAAAAAATAACTTCTGTAAAAGTATTTTTGGATTGGGATATTGGATTTAAAACAAAACTCTCCCTGTGTCGGTGTAGGGTCCAAAAATAGCATCAGATACTCAATCATCACCATAAACTATCAATCATTATAGATATCACAAGATAAATCAAGATAAAAAAAAAACAATATCACAACATCACAGATATATTAACTATCAACAAAAAAACAATATCACAACATCACAAACATATCAACTATCAACCATCACAACATCACAGATATGTCAACTGTCAACCATCACAAAATACTTCTCCCCTTTTTGTCATCAATCAAAAAAATAAACATAAGCAATAGAGAAAAGGGTAACAGGAGCAGTCCTATATCAGTAGTCAAGCAGGCAATCAAAAAAAAAGTAATCAAAACAAATAAAATATCAGCAGTATTATTAGTCCAGAAACAAAACAAAATTGTTCAGGGAGACAAAATGATAACAGTCCAATAGAGGAATGCTCTAGCTGGCGTTCGTCATGATGGGTATACCATGGCTCAAGGAATGATCACGGTCGTAGGCTTAGCACCTTTACTAGTCTTTTTGTGCTATCCAATAAGTCTACTGATTTCCTTTTAACCACAACATGCTTACGCCTTCGGCTAGATGAGTCGCCAAATGCGATTGGTTTGTCTTGCTTGGGAACTTCCTTGTCAACGGTAGGTGCAGCGAGTTGTGGGTTCTTTGGTGTGTAGAGATGGGACATTAGCAATATCAGTCTCTTTCTCATTCTCTTTCTCACTCTGATTCTCTAAATGAACATCAGTTTCTTCCTGTGATGAAAGAATGATAGGTTCAAGCTCTAGCTCAGGTGGAGGAACTTGTTCAGTAGAATCGCCTGCCGCTTCATATTACTTTCCTTCCACATTTGTCAATCTATTTCCCAAATTTTTCTGTTCACCTTTGACTTCTGCACTCAGATTATCTAACTTGGTAGATAGCAGATTTATAACATCCAAAACACTCTGAGTTATTCCACTTTTCTGAGTTTTCTGCTTCCCTCTAGTTGATATTTCTCCTTAAATTTTAGTTTCAGCTTTTCTTTTTGTTCGTCATAATGTAACTGATTTTCCTTCAATCTTAGCCTTCACCAATTTTCCTTCTCTTCTTCAGTGGCCTCTCTAAGTAATATCTATTGATTATCTGCTTGAATGTACCCCATTTTCTAAAATGAATCTTTGTTGTAAATGTTTACCTTGCAGTGCTCAGGGGCAATCGTACTCAAATCAACATTAAAATACTTGAATAGCATGGTGAGAAGGTTTTTAAAAGGCAATGCTTTGTTTGATGTGTTTTGGGATTGAGTTATCAATTTCACAACCAAAAACTCAAAATTAATTTGTTTTCCTTCTGACAAAGCCAGTATCAACACCATTTGTGGAATATTCACAGAGGTGTTGTGGCCAAACTAAGTATCAACATGGTTGAGACTATGTGATGTAGCAATCTCCCTATTCCATTTAATCATTTGGCATTTCAATCACTTGAATTTCTAAAGCTCTTGGCACCAGTAAATTTCATCTCAAATCGACTTATTTCAAGAGGTCAGAATTTTCAGGCAGTTTGTTCATTTCAAAAAATTGTACTTCACTGTCTCTGACATAAAAAATTTTGTTTAACATATGGTGGTCAAACATGAAATTCACTCCTCCAAGTCTAGATGTATAACACTGCACAATAAACCTGTTCACTGTTTTCTCATGTCGTCCCTTTCTCAAATTTGTATAGAATTTCCAAACTAGTGTAATGTATAGTTTTTCATTCACAGATAATAAAGATCCCCAACCAACTGATTCAAACAAACTCAGAATGCACGCATAATTTAAAAATGCCTCAGTATCAACCCGATAGCCCAAAGTAATGGTCCTATTTCTAGATACCTAATCTTTATACTCAGACTCACTTTTTTAGCTGAGAAATCAAGGTACCTAACTATCTGACCTTTCCTCTTCTTGAGGTTATTTTGATGATGTAGTTTGAGGAGTTGGTTCATTAATGGCAACTCCTTTTTTTCTTCTTCTTTGCAGATATCGGTCTGGCAACAACTAATTTCTTTTTCACTATCTTGCGTTTCTTGATCTCCTTCGTTGTTAGCTCGGCCCCTTTGCTGGGTTTCAGAGTTTTACCCATAGCGAACAAGATTGAAGGGTTTGATTTTTCTAATTTTTTGCGAGAGAATGAAAGCCAGAGGAGAGAGAAAAATGTTAAGAAAAATGATAGCTTTTTTAATTTTTAAAAGAAGAAGAAGATTCAAATAGATTTGAATTCTTTTTAGGGTTTATGAGGTATTGAAGAATATAAGTACAATTAAGTACATTTGAAAATGATGATTTTTAAAAATATATAAAGATATTCTGATAAAAAGAGAGTGTGTGTTGCGACTGGAATAAAAAAGGCGCGAATATTTAGAATTTAAAAGATTTGAACATTTGGACACAGATTGTCCATTCGATTTCTCTATCTAACAGGTTTGTCACGCATGGTCAAAAGATACTGTGACTTTTGGCTTAAAATACAGTCCAAAAGACTCATCCAATTTTAATATAGAATATTTTGACTAAAGAGATGGTTTAGGTGAGGGAATTTTGGATTCACGTTGTCCAAGTATTGCATCCAAAATCTCCATCCAAAGTCAGAAAATCTTCAGAAATTCTGCAAGATTAAACAACCAATCTCTAACAGAATTGTTAGTTACACAATTTGGTAATTCCCAAACCTCTCATCAAATGATTAAACCTTTCTTCAGCCAGTGGTTTGGTAAATATATCTACAAGTTAATCATCAGTAGAAATGTATTTGACACAAACATCATCTTTAAGTACATGATCTCTAATAAAATGATGCTTCATTTCAATGTACTTAGTTCTAGAGTGCTGAACAAGATTCTTAGTTAAATTTATTGTACTAGTGTTTTCACACAGAATAGGAACATATTTAAAATTAAGACCGAAATCAAGCAAGGTGTATTTCATCCATAGAATTTAAGCACAACAAATTCTGCTACTATGTATTCTGATTCGATTGTTGAGAGTGAAACACAAGCTTACTTCTTGTTGTACCAAGAAACTAGAGAATGTCCGAGAAATTAACAATGTCCACTGGTACTCTTTCTTTCAACTTTACAGCCTGCGTAATTTGCATCCATGTATCTTATAAGATCAAAAGAGTTAGTTTGTGGATACTATAGACTATAATCATGTGTTCCAACTAAGTAGCTAAGGATACGTTTTATAGCACATAAGTGGAATTCTTTGGGACATAATTGAAATCTTGCACAAAGGCAAACCGAGAACATGATGTCGGGTCACCTAGCAGTGAGATATAGAAGACTTTCAATCATACCTCTATAGTTTGATTCATCCACTTTCTTATCCTTTTTATCTTTATCAAGCTTTAATGATGTGCTCATAGGTATACTGATTTCTTTAACTTCATTCATTTCAAACATTTTGAGCAATTCCTTAGCATGCTTAGCTTGATTTAGGAAGATCTCATCCTTAATTTGCTTGATTTGTAACCCGAGGAAGAAGTTGAGTTCCTCCATCATATTCATTTCAAATTTTTGTTACATAGTCTTTGCAAATTTCTTGCATAAAGAATCATTAGTAGCTCCAAAAATAATGCCATCAACATATATTTAAACAATTAAAAGGTCATTAGAATTTTTCATATGCAATGAATAATGTAGTATCAATCATACCTCTTAAAAAACTTTTTGAAAGAAGAAAGCCACTAAGCCTTTCATATCAAATACGTGGAACTTGTTTTAAATTATAAAGAGCTTTGGAAAGTTTAAAGATATAATTTGAAAAATGTTAATGAATAAAACCAGGGGGTTGCTTCACATACACTTCCTCTTCAATAAAACTATTTAAAAAATCACTTTTAACATCCATTTGATAGAGCATGAAACCTTTGAATGATGCAAAAGCAAATAGCATTCTAATGGACTCTAATTGAGTAACAGCAGTAAAAGTCTCATCATAATCAATGTCATCTTCTTGATTGAATCATTGGGCAACAAGTCTAGCTTTGTTTCTAATAACTACACCATGCTCATCAAGTTTGTTTCTGAAAACCCACTTAGTACCAATCACGGGATGATCAAGTGCTCTAGGAATAAATTTCCAAACTTGATTTCTTTCAAATTGATTCAATTCTTCTTGTGTGTCCAGAATCTAAAAATCATCAGGCAAAGCTATATCAATGCAATCAGGTTCAACACTTAAAAGTAAGGCAAAATTATTAATGAAGTACCGTCTTGTTTTGACACCACAGTTAGGATCACCAATAATCTGCTTTTTTGAATGTCCAATTTTGCACTTTCAATCTTTTGGTAACCTTTGATCAATGTGCTCTTCAATTCTTTGCTTACTTTCTTCAGCTTGATGTTCTTCCAAGTGATGGAGCTTTATACTGTTCACTGCATTTTTTCTTTGCGGTACCTATATCATCATTATCTTTTCTAGAGATGTATATGTTAAATTCAACAAATACAACATGTACGGATTCTTTCACACATAGAATTCTTTTATTGTACACTCTATATACCTTTTGTTGGATAAGTATCCAAGAAATATAGCCTCATCCGATTTGTTATTGAATTTTTCAAGATTATCTCGAGTGTTGAGAACAAAACATTTGCGATCAAAAATTTTGAAATACGAAATGGAAGGAATTTTGTCAAATATAAGTTCAAATGGTGTTTTTCTTAGAAAGGGCCTTAGCATAACACGGTTAACAATATAGCAAGCTGTATTCACAGCTTCATTCCAAAAATATTTTGGAAGAAAATTTTCACAAAGTATTGATCTTGCCATTTCTTGCAAAGTTCTATTTTTTCTTTCAACTATACCATTTTGTTGAGGAGTTTTTGCTACTGAAAAGTTGTGAGAAACACCACTCTCATCACAAAATTTTGTAAAATTCTCTATTATCGTTACTTCTAATTGATATCAATTTGCACCCAAGGAAAATTTTGAACACGTTTGAACAACTTTGAAAATTTAGAGAATGCCTCATCTTTTTGTACAAGAAACAAGATTTAAGTGAATCTTAAAAAATCATCTACTAGTACATAAGTATACCTCTTACTACCAAGACTAGTGGTCCTTATTAATCTAAACAAATACATATGTATAAGTTCAAAAGATTTTGTTATTGAAATCATTTTCTTAAGTTCAAAAGAGGTTTTGGTTTGTTTTCCAAATTGACACACGTCACACAATCGATTTTTGTCAAACTTCATTTTAGACAAGTCCTCTAACAAACTCTTTTGAGGATAATCTATTTAGCAAATCAATAACACATAGCCTAGCCTTCTATGTCAAAGGTAGCTATATTATTATTTATGGAAAGACATCTTATATCATGCTCAATAAGATCATTAAGATAAAGCACATAAACATTTCCACTCCGTTAGGTAGTAAAAATTGTTTCATTACTAGAGCTATTCATAATAGTACAAGAATCTTTTTCAAAAATAACTTTGCAGCCATTGTCACACAATTAGTTAATGCTAAGCAAGTTGTATTTCAATTCATCAATTAACAATTCTTGTTTGAGAATAGTAGAAGATCTCTTACCAATATTACCTATTTCAAGTATCTTTCCCTTCTTATCTCCAAATGTGACAAATCCATCATTTGTGACTTAAATATTTTCTAAAAGTGTTGCATTACTTGTCATATGTCTAGAGCATCCACTGTCCAAGAACCATTTTATGGAGCTCATCTTTTGTGGCAAATGTAGAAAGGAAGAGTGACTTTTGGTACCCATATTTTTCTTTCTTAACGTGACACGTAAATACATTATGTGCATATTTGCCATAATAAATACACCATATATGATTTACGTTTGAGTAGCTAGCTTTCACACAATGGAATTTGTGATTTCCAACTTTGTTTCTCGGGTCCATAACTAAAACCATTTCTGTTTCCAACCACACGCTACATTCCAAGCAGTCTATCTAGATTGTCTTGGCCATTTATGAACTTCTCAATACATATGACGAGATCATCAACTCTCTTTTTTATATTATCAAATTAACTGAGTATAATTTCAAGAGAAACGACTTTATCACATAAGCATTTGTTCTCAAGTGTTAAGCAGTCCAAAGAAGTAGAGATAACTTCTTTTTCAACATTTAGACAACAAATGGAATCAAGTAAAGCTTTATTCTCGCTCATTAGTTTGTCATTTGCATCTAACAAGGAATTGATCTTTATTTTCATTTTCTTGTTTCTTCTGAACAGTTTTTTTAGTTCATGGAATATATTAATAAGAAGCTCAACATTTGGATCATCACAGTTATCTCAGTTAGAATTGTGCAATTTAGACGCAGAGTTAGATAGGATAAGATTTACCTTATCTTCTATTACCATAAAGCATATGTTGATTGTCTCGGTTTGATTCTTTATTTCCTTCGATTCGGAATCATTTTGATCCCAAATCCCGATCAATCATTTTCCCTTTTTTGTCTTCGTGTCTCTTCTTTTCTTTTTGTACTGCTTGGCTTCTTTCTCTTTGGCTATGAGACAGTTAGCCATAAAGTGTTCTATAATTTTACACTCATAGCATTAACGTTTGAAAGATGAAGATTATTCCTTCTTTTTGACAAATTTCTTACCCTTTTTAAAGTTGCCTTTTCTGAACATCTTTTTGAATTTTCTAACAACCATGGCCAATTCTTCATTATCTAAATCAATGTCACAATCACTTTCAAATTTTTCACTGATAACTTCATTATTTGCAGCCTTTAAGGCAGTTCTTTTTTTGCTTTTATTATCATTATCATATTCTTAAAACCTTTTAAGTTTCATTTCATGTGTTAATAGAAATCCAATCAATTCTTCACTTGGTAAGACTTTCAAGTCCTTAGATTTTTCCACAACTAAGAACTTAGGATGCCGGCTTTTTGGCAAGGCATCAAGTATTTTTCTAGTTTGCTCTCCGAGGGAATAAACTTTCCCATAAGCCTTTAATCCATTCATTATATTCGTGAATCTAGTGAACATGTTAACAATGTTCTCATTTGGTTTCATGATGAATAGCTCATAGTTATAGACTAAGAGTCTCAATTTTGATTCATTTACTTGATTTGTCCCCTCATGGATAACTTCAAGTAATTTCCACATATCATGGGTTGAATTACAATCACTAACTTGGTTGTATTCATTTCCATCAAGAGCATAACACGAGTATGCTCATTGTTTGAAAATTCGAGTGTCATTTTGGCATTATCTTCACTGTCATACTCATTGTTCTATTTAGGCACTGTTTTGCCTTCAACAATTTTAGATAAGACATATGGTCTTTTTTTTTTTTTTTTTTATCAAATTCCATAGTTCAAAGTTGATTGAATATACATAGATCTTTATTCGGTTTTTCCAAAAGATATAGTTGCTTTTACTAAACAATGGTGGTCTGTTTATTGAAGATCCCTCAATGTAAGGTAAGGATAAAATGTTTGCCATTCAGATCTTTTCCTACAAGGCTGTTATACCGATAATAATGTAGACCAAAACTCTGATACCAATTAATAAACCTTAGAAGGGTGGTAAATAAGGTTTATGACAAATAAATACAAATTTTTAAAGTCTTTTGATGACTTGTAAAAAGGAGCCGAAAACATATGTGTGTTCAAAAACAGATTTGATGTGCAGTTTTAAATGTGCACACACAGATCTTTCACAACTTTACTGAACGATAAGATTTGAGACTGTATTGAAGATGGACAGATAAGACAACAACAACCTATTCACTCTATAAAAGCCTTTAATCAGGTCAATGAATGTAAAAAGGAAGGTAGTGTTTTCAAATCTGCTGAACAGTGAAATTGCAGTAAAAAACTATAGATTAAGTGCAAGAGTATAGACCCAAAGATTTATAGTAGTTCGATCCTCAAATGATCTATATCAATTATCTTAAGCACCCACTTAAGGATTTCAACACAACCACTAAAATTTTTTTCCAAAATAAATGATGGTAGGCAATATCGATCTTACAATAGAGGATCACCACACTTGATTTTACACCTAACCTCTTTATACACAACAATCAAAGCTCACCCCAAATGAATTTTACTTTCCAAACCTTGATACAAAACAAATTACAGAGAAAATGTAGAAATAGCTCACAGATTAAGTAAATATACACCAGCTAGAGTTCTTTTACCTTTTTACCTTTAGAATAATAAATTTCACTTTGAAGCACAATATAGATGAGGGATTCTTGTTTTTTTGAAAGTTTTAGAATGTTTCTGAAAGTGTTAGCACAAATCTCTTGCTAAAAATCGTATTTAAATAGTTGCAAAAAGCAAAAAGTTAACGACTAGTAACAACTATTTTTTGTGCATTTCAGCAAAAAATCTGACAGCAAAAAATAGCTATTATTTTGAACTCACTAATCGGAAGAATGTGCGTCCAAAATAGCGTTATATGCCCAGAGGTAGATTTTGAAATGTTACAAATCATTAGGTAGGTGTTTTGGATTTAAAGATCTGTCCAAAACTACTCATTCAAGTTTTTGTGAAAACTAGATTAAAAAAAAAATGCTTTTTTTTGAAATCATTTTTATATCCTTCAATATGAAATAAATTACACCGAGATAAAGATATATAGAAAATACAAGTAATACCTTAAATACAATTTTCTAGTCTATAATTTTTCAAAAAGTTTTCAAGATATGCAACTTATATGGTTTGGATATTCATTTGATCATCCTTTTTAAAACTCCATCGACCATAAGTTACTTAGCAATCCTATTTGCAAGACTTTGAAGAATCAAGGTCAAACATGTCATATCCAAAAATCCTATCATATATAAGTATACATACTAATCCACATCAATATTTGTCATAAATTAAAATATAAGAAAATGCCCCTTGGGCTAACAGTGGTAATTGCCAAAAACTCAAAGATGTCAATTACACATGTTGGTAAAGCCCTAGTAGTACCACACTTCAATTTTACAGAGATAGAGTTAGATAATGTGTTGCATGTGTCAGGGATGAAAAAAAACATGTTATCAGTATCACAGCTAATTTCAACAAGGAACTATATGTCATATTCGGCCCAGGTAATGGAAAGGTGTATTGCTAATTAAAGTGAAATGAGAACCAATAATGAAAGAACAAAGATTGGAGTTTGTCGCAAAAACTAAAAAAAAAAAAAAATCATGCTGTGGTTTTTTTGCTGTGTAAAATCTTTATTTTATTCCTTTCAAAACTCCAAGCATTGCTAAACACAAAAAAAAAAGTTCCCAAACATTATATATAGATATACATATTATGGTTTCAACACATCAAATACTGAAATTCCATAACAAAGTTCATCAAAAAGCTAAATCTGGTTAACTGATATCAATCTTCTAACTACTATATCCAATTAGGAGAATGGTCGGAATAAAAATTAAGTATTGTATCCCCCAGCAAGGGCCTGAATAGTGACCAGTTATTATATTTCCCAACCATTGACTAGAATTCAGACAGATTTAGAGAATCCCCACCATAACTACCCACAAGTATCAGACATCTCCATGAATCAAAATTCAAATTTTAAATAGAATTTTACAAATTCTTATGCACAGTGTAGAATAAACATATATTTAACATTAATAGAATTCTAAATACCATACTCAATCCAATTTATATTCAAGATATAAGCTTTTTATTAATTTAAAGACTGATAAGAATTTCAAAAAAGAATGACCAAAATACAAAAAAGTTAAATCTTCTTACTAGATAATCTCGAATTCAAAACGATTCTCCTATTGCTTCCAAAATCCTCTAAATACCTGCAAACCTTAGAATTCATAAACTAAATCCAGAATTTAGACATAACCTAATTGCCCCCAAATCAAACCCTCTGCAACCCTTATCTCTATCAAAAATCGAAATCTCTAGAACCATAAAGAAAACTACCTGAGGGATGATTGAATTAAAAATTTACCTAGGTTTGAAACTTCTGATTCTGATTTCTTCTCTCTCATTGTTCTTCTTCTCTAATAGAGCAATTTCTGCCACAACACAACGTTGTTCAGGTAAGAAATGCATAATTGCAAACATTAGATTAATGGAATTGACAAAAACCCTTAACTACTTACCTAATTGCTAATAAGCTCCTCAACTTAATATAACTAACAATTGGCTTCCGAGTTCATGGGTCACAAGTCCACTTAATGAAAAAGCTATATCAGGAAAAGCTCAATAGACAAAAGGCTTGTGGGCTCACAGTTTATCCCTTTACAAAAAATTTCGTTCTTTAAACTTATGTACCTTGATCCTCAAATAAGGAGGGATATTTTTTATGTGCATCTCTTCTATTCCCCAAATCGCTTCGCACTCGAAATGATTAGATCATTGTACTTTCACGTAAGATGTTGATCTTCATCTTAAAACTTGAGTCTTCTTATCCACAATCATGCTGTTGTCACCACTAGATGTTGATCTTCATCTTAAAACTTGAGTCTTCTAGTGGTGACATCTCCAAAATATCACTCAGTTCAGACACATATTTCCACAACTTTGATACATAGAACGCCGGCAACAAAGCTAGCTAATACGCCAAATCACTAATCCTCTCCATTATTTCATACGGTCCCACATATCTAAGCTTAACTTTTTTTCCCCCTCAGTAATAGCAACATTAACTTTTCCAAGTTCACCAATTTAGCTATATAACATAATAAAATAAATTTCCTCAATAGCATCCATATTTTATTTGTTGAAAACATCCTCCTCTAATTATTCGAGCTACTTCTGCATAAATGTCTTGTCCTATCACTATAATTTCAAACACTAGTGTAACAACTATCACTATTGATATGAAATATATCTCCATGCCATTCTTCACAAGACTGCACCATGATCTCTCGATTAAAAGCTCTAAGGCACAAATATAACAAATTCTTACTTAAGACATAAAAAATTTTGTGAAAGAATCCAAATTCAAAGTATGTCCAGGTTGAAACTATAATCTCATTAACTTATAAATGTCTGTAAGTCTCAACTTCCTTGAATAGTCAATCCAAACTTTGTAAATCTTTTAAATATTTTCAAGTTATAAGAAACTAGGAATTAACATTATATATACCAGTTCCTTCAAACCACTAGGATTCATGTATAAGCATTATAAAATTTAAAGATATACCCATAAGATTATAACCTAACTTGATTCATTACGTCTAAATGTACTCATATAACTTATAAAAATTTAGAACCTTAAACCACTAAATGTTACAGACCTACACATCAACACTTAGTATCTCCTTAGAAAATAGCAACCTTTGCTCTGATACCATTAAATGTCACACCTTACGCCTACAGAATTATATGGTAATACCCTAAAATGGAATGTCAAACCCCGAACATACTACGTTGATTTCCATATAACTAATACATATAAAACTTATATTGATTGAAACTCAAAGGCATAGTCTCCAAGTACAGATAAGGTCAAAAACATTGAACCTCGTTGAACATAACAATCTAAATGCCTACTTTTATTAAACACTCAAAAGATAGCTGAGAATAGCACAAATATCTATAATATCATCCTTAAATAAAAACTAAAACACCAACTATATGGTTACTCCAGATCGTCATCAAATCATTCTTCTATTTCCTCATCCTCTAATGAGGATCCTACAAAATGTTAATAAAAAAGTGAGCTCGACTTATCTGAGATTGAATATAGTATATAAGTACTAACTTTTCCAAAGTTAGAGGCACAAAATGTGCATAAAAGTGATATTGTTTGGTGATTTGTTTGCATCTCAAAGAACAAAGAACCCTAGGCAATGGTAACATGGATAGATAATGAAATAATGAAAGTAGAAAGCTTTGCTCAAACAAGAAAAACAACGTTTGAGGAGGGAGCAACACCACTTGAGTTGAAGAGAATGGCACTGCCTAAAGTAATAGAGAGCAAGCGACGCTACTTCAAATGAAGTAGGCGGCGCCGCTTGGGGTCATGAAAATTGCAAAAAAAAAAAAAAATCATGTTGTGGTTTTTCTTCTGTGTAAAACCTTTATTTTATACCTTTCAAAACTCCAAGCATTGCCAAACACAAAAAAATGTTCCCAATAATGTTATATATAAATATACATATTATGGTTTCAACACATCGAATACTAAAATTCCATAACAAAATTCATCACAAAGCTAAATCATACATGGAGTAAGGTTTTGGTTAACTGATATTAATCTTCTAACTACTACATCTCGTTAGAAGAAGGGTCAGAATAAAAATTAGGTATTGTATCCCCTCAGTAAGGGCCTGAATAGTGACCAGGTATTGTATCCCCAGCCAAAGACCAAAATCACTACTAGAACTGAGCAATCAACCGCGAAAACTGACGTAGGAGATCACCTACGAATCACTTATGAATCAACCACGAATATTTTTAAAAATTGTGATTATATTGATGAAAGATTTTCATGGCTGATCAATTTTCATGGCTGATTCGTAGGAGATCAACCAAGAAAAATATCCATAGCCGATTTGTTACTGATCACCTATGAATCAGTCACAAAAACTTTTTTAAAATATGATTATATATTGATGAAAGATTTTTGTGGCTAATTCGCAAGAGATCGGGCACAAAAAATATTTTTGACCAATTCATGACTGATCACTTACGAATTAGCCACAATTTTTTTTTAAAAAAAATGTGATTATATTTGATTAAATGTTTTCATGGCTGATTCACATGAGATCAGTCACGAATCGGCCACAGATATTTTTTTATAAATATAATTATATTTAAAAAAATATTCGTGTCCAATTCGTGACTGATTACCTATGAATCAGCCACGAAAAGTTTTTAAAAATTGTGATTATATTGATAAAAAAATTTTGTGGCTGATTGGTAGGTGATCAGCCACGAATCCACGAATATTTTTTTTTAAAATTTAATCATACTTATGCAAAATATATCCGTGACCAATTTATCGTTGATCTCTTGCGAATCAACTATAAAAATCTTTCATTATATATATATATATATATATATATGTATATAAATAAAATATTTATTTATATATAACTATAAATATATAAATAAATGTTTATATATAAATAAAAAATATATTTACTATATATAAATATTTATATATATATATATATATATATATTAAACATATATGTATGTATATAAATATATACACACACACGTGTATGTGTGTGTGTGTGTGTGTTAGGCTGTTTATATATATGAATTTATGAAAAACTTTAGAAGGGGGGGGGGGGTAAATAAGGTTTTGGACAAGCTAAAATTTTTTGGTCTGTTATACAGAATATTAATGATTTTCAAGTTTCTTGGACCAACTTCATGATAACAAAGAAAGTTATCCAAGGAAACTTTGAGAAATATCTAGATTCAGATTAAGGTAAGAAATATAATGCAGTTAATGTTGTATGCAAAGAAATGAGACACAAGATGTATAGTGGTTCGATCTACCAAGATCTACATCTACTACTTTAAACTCAAAGGATTTTCAATTATATTTCATTTACTCAACTTAATGAAATCAATCTGCACAAAATACAAGAGAGGATCACCACACTTGGTTTTCCAAAACCTCTCAACAAACTAATCAAATCAAGGTTCACCCCAAATGGGTTTTACACCGTAACTTTGTTATATAAAAGAAATTGAATATCAATGGAACAGTAAAAACTCACTTGTTTGAGCATATGTGCACCAAGAAAAAAGCACAAACACTTTTACCTTTTAGATACAATTTGAATTTACTTTGAAGCACTTTGATAAAGGAGATTTTTGTTTTCTATAGAGTAAGAGTGTTTCTCGGAAGGATACCACAAAAATCTTATGTCAAATCAAGTTTAGAGGCTTTATATAGAGTCATAAAGTGAAGTACCAACGCTATAAAACGGCTAAAATTTTTGTGTTAAATTTACCCGTGTTTTGGACGACGATACATACAAAAGGTAAGTCCAAAAATGTACTTTTTCAGGCAAAAACGATTTGTCACAGTTTACAAGGTTTTGGACAAATCTTTTGAATGAAGAATTATCCAAACTACTCAATCCAAAATTTTGAGATTTAAAATTTTAAAATCTTTTTCTTTGTGTGTTTCAATGTAGAAATCAATTGAATCATAAGGTAAATAGACATAAAAATTAACAAGAAATACCTCAATAACAATTCCTAATCTAAAGTTCTTCCAAAAGGACTTCTTGGAATGCAATCTGATAAGTTTGAACTTCATCTTGATCACCTATTTTTGAATTCCATTACTCGAGAGTTGCTTAACAATCTTATTTGAATACTTTAGAAAAATTGAGGTCAAACATGTCCTATCACATATAGATTACACAAGTTAGTCCACATCAATATTTCTCATAAGTCAAAATATAGAAAAAAATCTTTAGGGCTAATAATATATTTATAAAAATTATTTAATAAAAACAATAACATAATTAATCATATATAAACTTATAAAATTATATAAATGTATAAAATAATTTATTATATTAAATAATATGTTTCAAAGTAAATTTAATATGATTATTATATTTTGTTATATAAGGGGAAAAAAAGATTTTGTCCGACCAATTAAACTTGGCCTGGTAATTGAGTCCCAATCTCTCATAAAAGAGGTCTTGGGTTCGGAGTAAAAATTATCCAATTAAGAAAAATTATATCAAGAAAAGCCCAATAGAGCAAAAAGTCGTGGGCTCACAAAAAATGACACATATTAATATATAAGTAAAGCAAAATGATCTAAATATTTTTAAAAATATTACATATTCGAATTGATTGATTTTTGAATAGTTTAAATCAGTTACACACAAAACAAAAATCTAAATCAACTCATGTAAATTTTGTGTACAGCTGTGTAAAAAAGTGTATCATTAAAAAAAAAAAAAAAAACTCATTCCTTAATCACCATTTGTTTGGTATTCTCTGTCTCTCAAGTTGAATATATTTCATATTTTTGTTTTAGAAGTCATAAATAAATACTCTCTCTGATTAAAATAAGTGTCATTTTAAAAGTAAATTTTTGTTGCAATTGGCATTATTTTGTGTCATTTTGTAAAAAATAGCATTATTTCCCTTATTTACCCCTTTAATAATGCAATTATAAGGTGAGAGTGTACTATTGCAAGGAAGGGAGAATTATGAGATGAGAGAATAAATAAATACAAAGTTTAGAATGTTAAAATATTAATTAAGAGTATTTTGATCATTTTCAATAACTTCTTAATTTGTGTGAATTCTTTTAAAACGATACTGATTTTGAATCGGAAGGAGTATTTATTTTTCTAAATAAAAATATCTAATCTTCCAAGATATTTGATTTCCACAAACACATAAATCTCACTACCAACTTCTTTAATTAATAAGCATATTTTTAATTTTAAATGAAAGGAGTAGTAAATATGATTAGTTTCGTTTGTAAAAAACATATCCTACAACAGTGTTAAGCTCCCTCGACCCTTTTCCTTATACAATTAAAAAAAAAAGAAAAGAAAAAATCTGTTGGTCTTTTGATCATATCAAATCCATTATAATTTTTCTTCTAATAAAGTGTACTCTACAGCTAGCATAAGGAAGATGCTTGTAACAATGAAAGCCTTAACAGTCACTTTTCGTGGAACATCATGTGGTTACATTAGCCAAGCCAAGAGACATAAAACAATTGATTTCCTACGAAGTAAAAAAAGCAGTTTTTCCTTTTTTTTTTTTTTGGGGGGGGGGGGGGGGGTGGGTGGGTGGTTGGACATAATTTGTTACAGAAAATTTAATTGCCAAAAAATTGTTACAAGGTATCATCATAGCTCTTTTATAGCAAAGTGATTTATTCATTCAAAGTTTTTCTTTAAAATCTAAATCCTTAGTCGAGCCTTGTGAGAATTGAATTGGTACACCATTATCTAAGAAGCAGAGATCAAAAGCTTAAATCCCATCTCCGACATTGTTCTGGTCTGCTCTCGCCCCTGTGTAGATTCCCAAAGAGAAAATCGAGTTCTTAAGGGAAATTCCTCTAAAAGATAATTAACTCTATATTTTTTTAGGGTGAAAAATAAAAGAATTTGAAGAGGAAAGAAAAAAAATATTATATTTGCTTGGAGGTAAATGTGGGAAGAAAGTCAATTGGGAGGGGGAGTTACTTTCCCTCGACATCAACAAATCTTCTCATCTAATTTTAGAGAAGTTAATATATAAATGAGGTTAAAGACAATGTATATCTATGTTTCATACTTTTAAATATAATAGATATAATATTCAATTTGAAATATTAGCTTATTTGGTCTTTAAAATTTAAAATTTGTAATATTTTCGTCCTTAATATTTTTTTTAATACCGTTATGGTCTTTAATGATTTTTTTACTACTATTATAGTTTCTAAATTTAATTTTTCTACCTAAAAAATTAGTCATTATGGTCTCTAAAAATTAAAAATTAGGAGCTATAATGGTAAAAAAAAATTATTAGGAACCATAACGGTAGAAAAATATTAAGGACGAAAATATTACGAGTATCAAATTTTAGGATCAAATAAACTAATTTCTTAAATAAATTTAATATAACAAAAAAAAAATTCATTTACTTTCCTTCCACCCTAACTAAATAAAATATAAATAAAGTAATTTACATTCCCTAGAAGTATCACATCCCCTCTCCCTTCTCCTTCCCTCCTCCTTTATGAACTAAACAAAGCATAAGAAAAATGGGATAAAAAGATTTCAATTTTGATTCGTAATCCATATAACGTGAACAAATGAAGGTTTTCATAACCGGATTTTTAAATACTTACTTTTCTAATCCAAGATATATAATAGATTAAGCCCTTCCTATTATACTAATTAGTTTGAATTTCAATATTTTCGTAACGTACTTGTTATATCATGTGTCTTTACTTTTATAACTCATAAATCTAATAACATCCGCTAACAATTATTTAATAGAATAAAATAAAAATATTATAATTTAATAATAAATACTTAAATCTATTTTCATATACCATTAAACTTTAATTACATTTCTTATATAAGATTAGTGTATCACAACATACCTCATTCTCTTTCCTTTCCCACTTTAATTGAGAAGAGAGTCCAAGAACTGTTTGCATTGTACGTAGCATGACATATATACGATGATGTATGTCAACCTTTTAGGTCTAAACATTAATTAAAGTAAAAATATATAAATAAAAAAATAATAAATTGATGACATCATAATTAAACCCTTGGTCAAGATAACATCAAGTTTTTTACCCTAATTTTACAAAAGTTCCAAAGTAAAACCAAGGTTCTTCAAAAAAATGTCGACCAAACATTTCCCGTGGAAGGCGGAAATAATGGTTGGGAAGATTCTTAAGTCTTTGAAGAAACAGTGAAGTCGCACAAATTAAAAATGAAGGAAAAGAGAAGTAGCAAATGTGAACTAATTAAGGAAAGTATTTAGCTGTATCACTATCTATGTATAATGTCAATTTCACTACTTACTGCACTAAGCAGAAAAAATGAATGCTACGCATGGAGATGAAATAATAATTCAATTAGTGAGTTATTGTAATAGAACAAGAAAGCATAATAGATGTCACTTCTGCTCAGTTCATCAAGAAATAATCAATATAAGTATTATAATTTAATTGATTGAATCCGAATATTATACTGCTTATTTTTATCTCTAGACAAAATTAATAAATTATCACATTTATGAAGCATGTGATATTTTTACCATTTATGCACTAAAAACCTTATTATATTTTTACCATTTTACTATTCGAGGTAACAATTGAAAATAATGAAACACGTAAAAACAGCAGCTGGTGACTTTCTTGTTCTTTTCTCTTCTTTTTTACTTTTCTTTCTCTTTCTTTCTTTCTTTTCTTTTCACCTTTTTCTTTTGTTGTGCAAGGTGGAAGAAGGAAGGAATTGACCTTGACTTTGTCTTTTCCAAATGTTTTCTCCAGCTAATCTATTCTTCTTGGGGTATGATTTTTCAATGTAATCGCATAAATTTAAAAAAGTATCATTTTGTCACCATATATTTGATTTAAAAACAAATAGTAAAACCTATTTCAATATTCCATTTCTAATGTGGAATCAATTGGTATAATAATAATAAACACTTTGCTAAAATTAAATATGACAGCTAAATATTTTTTTTAATTTCTTTTACAAATGTTAATTGACTAAACAAACCCTCTCCCCATACCCCGCTCCCAATGAATGATTTTGCGTTAACGTTCTTATAACCACAAAAGGTAAATCTTGTCAACTATCTATATGAATGATACAAGTGAAATTAACAAACTAAAGCCTAAGCCTTTCTTAAACAACAAAAACCAAAAAGCACACGCCTTTGAGGAGACCATTTTACTAGTACATTAAAGCTTTCGTTTCTTTTTTCTTTCTTTAATTAGAATCACTTCTGTGAAGATATTGTTTCTCTTATATGGAATCTTAAAGAATCCTGTACAATAAAACTTAGAAGAAAATTAAGATTGTAATAATCCTATAATAAAACATTTATTATACATGTATATTAGCAGCAGTCTTCAATGTTTCTATCCATACGATATCATAGACAGATATGTAAAGAAATTTAACGTCGTGAATACCCCAAATACATCAAATTATCATGTGATTTCTAGCAGAAATTAGCAAACTAAAAGTCATGAAGAAAAGGAATCTGGTAAAATACTTAATCCATTAGGTACTGTGGAAGGCGCGGGTCTATAATAAATCACACAAGGGCTTTCATGGTTATGCACACCCTCGTATGTTGTTATCACGAAATGTGAGTCTTCTCGATCTCTTTCAACGCGCTTCTTCACGCTGCATCCTTCACTTGAACACTTGAAATAGTTCCTGTTCATGAATTAATGATTTGCATTAAATTTGTGATTACTATCAAAAGAATACTTTTCTCTCACGATTCTTAAACTCCCTCTTACATGTTATATCCTTTTTCTTACAAGATCGTCGTTTTGGCTTTTACTAATAACATGAGAGGCTTTTGGGGAGATTCATGCCACCCTTAGAGCTTTCCAACTGAGATTAAGTTGCATTACACAACATGGTAACAAGAATATATGGACTACACGAGAGTTTTAACCTAAATAAAGGGTTTACTTTAATTTCCAGAGCTCTACGTTTTAGTATACACATCTAATCTGTCACTTCTTGAAGCTCCAAATACAATAACTTTTCAAAGCTATAGAGACAAGCAGAGGCTGCATACCCTCAAGTGCAGGCTACAGGATATCTTATCCTATCCAGCTAACTTACTAAACTTGAGTGCTGAGAAGCGTGGTAGACCTCAAGTGCAATTTGAAAGGCAATTATGCATTTTAATGCGGGAAATTATATAAGCTTTGTTGGCCACCATACAGCAGCCCTCACTAGATGGGCCATGAATTGCAGTAGTCTCCATCCTAACCTAGTGGAGTACTAGCTAGAAAAACAAGATTGATGCTGATTCTTTTGGTTTTGTATATAAAGCAGCCATATATAGGACCAATAAAACAAAAGAGGAAAAATAAAGGAGAAAATCCTACTGTTTAAGTCATAAGATATATAATTTGTCCGCCTTTCTTTTCTAGAATTCAAGGATAGCATGAGCTTGTTCTATATATTGAAGCATAAAATATTTTCAAATCCCACCATAGTTGTGATACTCGTTTTAATAAGGCTCTTTTGACTGGACTTGTTTATTAATTTCAGTAACTTTACTTGTTTCCAATAGCTAGAATTCCAACTTTGGCACATTTCCTCTTTATGAATACTAATTAGACGTATTGATTCCTTTAATAGTAGGAAAAGACATAAATAGTAATCATATGAGCTTCACTTTATCTTTTTGAGACAAAAATGAGGATAAGTAAAGCAGAATATATCTATAAACATTGTTAGAAACTTATGTATTATGATTCTTCATAAAATGTATCTATCTTGCTAAAAAGGTCTAATTTTTTTTTCTCTTACAAGAATATTATCTCATCAAAGCTTAAAACGTAAAAAGGCAATAAAAAAATAAGAAATATTTATATGTGAAAGAAGCCAAATAGTTTTTGAGCAGCCTCAACTCAATTAAATAATTGCCTAGGACATGTAGGTTAATTTGTGACCACAAGGGCCAACCGAGAGCTATGGATCATGAGAATGCAAATGAATATGAATATGTCAATTACAATCTTGAGATTTGTCTGCCAAGTTGCATATTGCATGTCCTAAGCTTACGCATCTTTGCTGAGGCAATAACTATGATGTCATAAATTTTTAGCTTCTAAAGCTTTTAGCTTTTACTTTTGAGAATATGTGTGATGTTTATTCTTGTTTGCGAGGAAAGTGAAAAACTTATTGGTATCTTTTTTGTATATAAAAAGTATAATTAAGATGCTTTTGGTTATACCCTTCCCAAGGAAAACATCAATTAAATTGGGGAGCAAAACGAGATTAATCATGTCATAATTTTATATATATGCATCTGATCAATAGATAAAATGATTATATAATGAAGTATAGAGATTTATAAAAGAGAAATTTATTATGTATATACTTAATATCATATATCCTGACATTCATATATTAACTAAGTTACATCATAATTGATCGCTCTATAATAATAAGGATTTGTCATGTCTTAACTACAAAGTACTAGTATATTATCCAAAACAAGCCATAAAGTACAACCAGTAGTTTGATAAATGTTATAGTGTATGTGCATTTAATTATTATCAAGAACGTTTTCCCCTTTTGGCTTAAGATAATTCCATATCCACTTTCGTTTATGTGCTAATTAATCAGCTGTTCAATAATCATCTAAGTGAAGAACTGATCAATATTGCTAACATAATAATTCAAAACCAAATTCTCACACTGTATTTCTCTTTTCTTTTGGATCCTGTTGGATCCAATGTCTGACATCACGGAATAATTGTCCCAGGGACCATATCCTCGGAAAATTTATTCTTGTTTTACGTTAAAATTAAGCAATGATTCATGGTCATGAGGATAATAATCCTTAAAATAAGATTGGATAAACAAAGGACATATGGCATGGCAGAGGGAGGAGGGGGGGGGGGGGGGGGGGTTATAAATTTTCATTGAATTAATATACCTGGGATTTGGGCTGTTCTTGACCATCTTCTTCCCGTACTTCCTCCATTTGAATCCATCATCCATGATATCTATCTTGGATTTAGTTCTAAATGCAATCCTAATCTCTCCATCCTCCATGTTTCTCTTCATGCTTCCACTTTTGCACTTTCTATATTGACACAAAAAAAAAAAAAAAAAAGAGAGAGCAAATCATAATTTTTAAATACCCAAAAAGAAAAGAAAAAAGAAAAAGATCTGGGTTTGTGTGTGCGTGTGTGTGGTTATAGATGAGAGAAGACTACTCGTAGACTTGCATGTTTGTTGGTCTTGAAGGTGGATGATCATCAGATTGAACTAAAGTAGAGCTACTGCTGATATTTTCAGGAGAAGATTCGGTAGCCATGGCTATATTTTGATCATCTTTCTCAAGGAAACAGTCTTGTAGGATGAGATAATCATCAGAGAGTTGAAACTCTGATGGTGTAACATACTCCGCCGTGGTCCTAGTGTACAGAGCTCCTGCAGCAGTGTTACTAGGATTATAACTAGGGTTTGGATACACAGCAGCAATATCCATTTTCTTGGAGCTATTTGCGGGGGTGTGGACAATGGCGTACTGAACGATGGGGAACTAGGAGAGAGGGCAAGGAGGAGGACTTGGGAGGCGGAGGATGATGCTGAGTAGTGATGACTAAAAGCAGCCTCTGCGGGTAACGATTTTTATTTGGTGAAGAGACATTTTTCCTTTTCCACGACTTCGCAGCTTCGTGGACGCTTTCGTGGAGGAATACAATGAAGGTGCTCGCTTTTTGTTTGTTTGTACTGGCTGGCTCGCTGGCTGCAGGCTGGCTTCATTTTATGGTAGCTTATAGATTTGACATTAATTTTCACAGGTCATTCTGCTGACATAAGTCATTCACGTCCATTCGGAGTCATAGAATGTGTCCCCCATCCACACCTTAACTATATTTTTGGAATAATCACAATTTGATCCTTCAAAAATAACACATTTTGCAATTAAGCCTCTCACAGTCTATTTGGAACTATCATTCCTAAAAAGTTTTGAAATTCTCAAACAAACTCTTTCGTCGCTTTTTTAATGTATTTACCAAACTTTTGTTAAAATGATTGAAATAAATTTATATGAAATTAGAAAAAAAAATAATTTTAATACAATATATGAAGACGAATTTGTTAGTAAATATTATTAAAATATAACAATGATAGTAGTGAGATTCGTTGTGAGAGATGTTATGACAATATAATGAAAAGGAGGAGGGAAAAAACAAATACGAAGGGAACAAAAAAAAAAGATGTTCGTGGTAGATGAGGCAAAAGTCTTGGTAATTAAGAATGCATAGGGCAGTGAGGTTTTATACTTAACAAATATAATTGTGGTAGAATGAATAGGAGGAAAAAACAAGAGGATAATGAAGGGCAGGTCACAATGGTGGTGGTGGTGGAGGCATGGCAACATAGTGGTGATGACTTGACTTGGGTTAGGATTTTGCAAAAAAGAGAAAGAGTGGAAAATAATTAAGGGGAAAGGGAAAAGGGAGGAGAAAAAAGAAAGAAAATTTTAAAAAAGTAATCAAACAACACATTTGCCCTTGCATTTTTTTTTTCTTTTTTCTGCATATTAATCCCTCAAATGGTCAATTTTGGGTTAATTTTTTAGAAAATTAATGGTAGGGCTTGATTGATAATTTCAAAATTTTTAGGGATATAATCTCTCGAATTGAATCGTGGGGGGCTTACTTGCAAAAAATTCTATTATTGAAGAGTCAAGTAGAGATGCTTAATTAACCTTTTTCTTTTTTCCCCCTTTTTTAAAGAATTCTACACTTGTACAATAAGAAAAAGTGAGAAGATAGAGATGCATGTGATGATATCAATTTCGAAAACTTTATAAAGAGTTTTTATTGATTTTTTTAAATAATTTTTTAGAGCAAAAATTAATTGCAAAATAGAAAGAGGCTAAATTCATGAGCTCATTAATAATACTCTAGCAGAAATCTTGATTAAGGCTAATATAAATGTGTCCTTACTGATGTTAACCTCAAATATTTAACAAATACAATTATGGTAGCACTATGCATATACTTTCATAATACAACTATATATTGCAAGCCTGTAGTTTCATATCTTCCAAATAATCACAATAATCATAAACTATTTTCTTTTTGCAATCATATTTTTTCTTGCTTCTTTATTTGTACCTAAACAGATAACAGATTATTAAAAAAAAAAAAAAAAGTTTTACTAGTAGACAATATCTTTACTCATCCTTAATAAAAGAATAATAAAACACTTCTAATTCCAACAAATACTTATGCCAATTGTTTAGATAAAATTGAAAAAGTACAGAAGTTTTGAAAAATATAAATATTTTTTCATAAATCCCGAATCAAATATTGAGAGTTGCCATTGAATTAATTGCTTTATAGTTAGGTGAGATATTGGATGAGAGAAGGGCTCGGGATATTTTAGTACCTCGTGTATTATACTAGTGATATTGTTACCTATGGAATAATATTATTGATTTACAATGATTATTATCTTTTTAATTCAATGATATTATTCTATGTAAAATAATATAATTAATTTAATAAACAACGAACGAAATAATATGTTAGAACATCCATGAGTGGATGGAAGAGGAAATTCAGAGGGGAATATTTATAAATGCCTTGAGAATTACATGTCGACTCAATTAATTCGTTTAATTCCTCTTGCCTAAAGTGGATGAAAGCGTACTGAATTTGAAATATTCTCTGCTAGTATAATATGAAACATGTGACAAGAATTAAGGAATAAATGAGGAAATAATACAGTATTGTTTTGAACTATTTTTTAGACGTCTGCATTATTACTGGAAACCTAATTATGTATAGTTACAGAAGTTAACCTTTTCCACGATGAGTATCAAATTTGATTTGGTAGAAAATACTAAAATGAGTTACAATTATATAAAAGTTAGTATTAAAAAAAAGAACAAAATAGTTTAAAATAACTAAATTATGGGGAATTCATGCCTACATTAATAAGAATTTAAAAGTAATGTAAAATGCTTTTTATCATATGAAAAGTAATTATGAATTTGAAAGATATCTGTTTTCCTAATGTAGAAAAAAAATTAAAAAGAAAGGAAATTAATGTAAGTTTAGATAGTTTTTAAGTATATTGTATTAAGTATGAAAAGAAAATTCATAACAATTTTTTTTTCCTGTCCTTGGAACACAACTTGGATTAAATGAAATATTCATAACAATTCTTCTTTTATGAATATTAATAACAATTAATTATATAAAATCTTCTTCACATGTTCTAATTTTATTTTTCTTTTTTCCGAACATGCGTTCTAATTATTAATTACTCATCTAATATTATATTAAATAAATCGTTTTAAATCTACTAAAAATCTAAAATCCACATCCGAACACTTAAATTCTCGTCCTCGCTCTCTCGGTCATACAAACCATTCACTTTTTCTCTGGAAGAAAATTATTTTGTTGGTTTCACTCCTCTCTCTCTCTCTCTCTCTCTCTCGAACTTAAACACTTACAAAACACCATTGCAGCCATGAGAAGCCAAATCAAAGGAACAAATCAATGGAAATCCAAAATTTAATGCTCAAAGTTAAAAGTAAGTTATATATATATGTTTATTCATGTATATTTGTGTGTATTTTTATTTATCTATATATTCGTTTGTTAAGTTTTATTTTCAATAGCATAATTGACCTACACATTCAACAGATGAATAAGAGGTTGGCCTTCCAAAATATGCAGCCATTTAACGATATCAAGATTTTCATCTGATTATGAGTCCACTCTTGGATTTTTTTTTTTTTTTTTTAGAATCCGTGAGAATTTTGTTTGTTTTTAACAAAATGTTTTGTAATTTTTGTATATAATTTTATAAGTTTTATACATCAAATTGTGAGATAAATTTAGAAAGTACAGTTTATATAATCCCAAATCCTTCAACACAGACCTACATTACTTGTACTTTTGTATTTCATCTTTTTTATTTTCAAGTTCGGAATAAAGGGTATTTTTGGAACAACGGGTGCTAGTGTCTGTTTGCCATTCCCGTGGGAGTACTGGACCTAGAAGTTCTACAAATTCTTGCACTTTTGGCTATAGAAATAAATAAAAGAGCATATTATTATGTTTTTTTATTTTATTTAGTTTTTGTTGGGGTTGGATATTATTAAGCATTGATTTCCTATCACGTTATTTGTAATAATTGAACGAATATTAAACTACTTTTTTTAAAAATAATATAGAAATGACTAAATATTGGAGGTGGCTGTTACGTAAGTGAAGTTAACTTAAATGAAAGTGAGGAAATCTTTGTAAGAGGACATGAATTTGACAACAAAAATGGAGATTTAGCCACTAATTCTATTGAGCTTTTTGTTAGATAATGGCTTCTAAGCGATGAGGAGGCTTTTATTTTTTGCCTGGGAAAAGTTAATATATGAGTATGAGAGTGAGAGAGAGAGTTTAAATTTAGCTAGATTTAAAATGATGTACTTAAGATAAATAAATTTAGAAGAAAGATAATTAGAGTAAAATTTTTTAAGTCGCGTAAAGAATATTTTAATATTTATTTTATAGTGTATGAGATTTAGAAAACATTCATAATAATTTATGAGAAAGTAGTTACTGCATCTTTTATTAAGTAATAAGTTTTAAATTCAATTTATATATCTCGTTTTCGCAATATATCAATTTATTTTCAAAGAACTCGACTGAAGAACTCGACTGAAGTCCCCATTTTCAAAGAGAATGAAGAAAAGACTTTTGCATTTATTTTGGGCCTGAAGATCCATGGGCCTCAAATCTAGTAAGTACCAAAATCCGTAACATTTTCAAACACCCCACCCTCGGCCCGCTCGTACCCCTCCGAAAAAAAGAAAAAAAGAAAAAAAAGCAGCGAATAATACTCTCATTGAATTTCTTGCTTTGACTTTACATAACCCCAAAGTTTTTTAAAAATTCATTTTTAATTTTAAAAAATTAAAAAAATTTTAAAAAGTCCATTTGAATTTTATCTTTTACTCTCTAATTTTTTTTAAAAAAAATTATAATATTATCTTCTAATATATTTTTTTATATAATTTACTCATTCAAACCCCAAATTCTTAATTCCATCTGTTTGTATTTATAGTGATTAAGAGATTAACTGTACCAATAGTTTATCAATCTGGGGAATAAAATGATATAAACAAATTTAGTGGATTTGTTGCTATGGGGCCCATATAAGGAAGGATCTCAACAAAACCCTCCAATTTTGTCTAGGGAAATATCCAATTAGAGTCAACCAAGTGCCCTAACCCACAAGCAATAATCCTGGAGATGCCACCTCCACCTCAAGTCTACGTTTACTAGTCAATCAATTTAGAAGTTCACAGGAAAGCTACTCTTCATCTATGGCGACAAACTTTTTCCAATCTAAGACTAATAAATATAAGTTCCATTGGATAATGACATTACTCAAATCCAAAGTCATAGACAATTACCACAAGTAAACCAGCAATTTGTCTCATTCAATTTTGTCTTTGCATATTGCATTCAAGAAATATAATACTTGAAATGTATTTTAAAATATCATATATCAAATTTTAGAATATCTTTAAAAAAAAGAAAGAAATAATCCTGCAGATTAAATATTTATTTAATAAAATTAAAATATGAATATTGAAGTTTGAATTATGAAACCTAAAGTTGATGGTTAAATTTTGTACTATGAAGTTGTTGAATCAAAATATTATTAACTCAACCATATTTTTAGTTGACATATGTATATTTGTAAAGATAACTCTTAATCTTATTTTAAATTTCTTTTAAGGAAAAAAATAACTTAATTTTTGTTCTATTTCGATATTAATTTTCGCAATACTTGAACCTTAAATATACTTTTACATATGACGTAGATATTTGCCGGCATAAGATTTGACAATTTTGACAAAAAATATAAAGAATCATCTTGAGAAGGAATCCATAATTAATTGTTGAAGAATATGTACAAAAAATAGTAAAAGAAATAGCCACCATTTTGGTCAATAAAGAATCAAGAATTTGAACTTCCAAACACTTCCTGTCTCCTAAGTTGAATCATTTAAGAGAAAACAACCCAAACAGTTTAATGTTTTTCAACAACAAAAATTCTAGTTTGATTCGTGGGATGCACGATTCTTCAAAAAACAATCAAAGATAAAACTTGTCCCAGCTTTCCATATCACATATAAAAATCTGGCTTTGCTGGCAGATTAAAAGACCTGTTTGGTTGATGAGACTCACATGGCAATTCATCCCCACCACAAAGAGGAAACCATAGCATTCGAAGAAGAAGTTTGGAGAACTTATAGTGGCTGCTGCTTTTTGCTTGAATCACTAGCACTTCGATCCCTTTTTCTCCAATTTCCTCCTGTTCTGGAAACAACCAAAAAGTGAAGCCACCTGCATCTAAAGGTACCAAGAACAAGAGTTTCAAACTTTGTTTTTCTTCTCCATTGATATGTCTATCCCAAAGAGACGTCTGCTCAAAATCATCATCATCGGCGACAGCGGGTGAGCTACTGAATTTCTTTCTTCTCTTTCCGTTTTCTTCCCCCTCGAAACCCTCTTCAATCCAACTTTTCCCCGAGACTGTTATTGTGTTTAGTGATTACTCAATTAGTAAAAGTATATTTTACGATGCTACAAGTTTGATGAACTTAAATTATGAACATGCAATCCTAGTTTACCATTTGGCTTCATGTTCTGATATGTGATTCCACATGCTTAATTGTCAGGGTCGGGAAGACGTCTCTGATGAATCAGTATCCTACATGGCAAATGGTTGGATGTGTACTGCCATATAGTATTGCTTTTCTTGAATAATGCAGTTTTCTAAAGGGTACAGGTTTGTGTAAAATTTTTCCTAAAACTCACAAAATACTATGATTTTGGATCAAAATTTGTGTTAATCAATATTGCAATATCCAAAGTTCTTTTTTGGTTTGAAACTATAGAAATTGTCGCTTTCATTTTGTTATTCTTTAACTGTTTCTCTAGATATGTACACAAAAAGTTTAGACAACAGTATAAAGCAACAATAGGTGCTGATTTTGTCACCAAAGAACTACAGATTGATGACAAACTCGTTACTTTGCAAGTGAGTAATTTCTGCAAACTTGCCATCATTTTTTGAGAAATGTTCTCCATTATGGTGTCTGATAGACTACATTTGGCAAAAACTTGAACAGATATGGGATACTGCTGGGCAAGAAAGGTTTCATAGCCTTGGTGCTGCATTTTATAGGGGAGCAGATTGCTGTGTTCTAGTATTTGATGTCAATATTTTCAGATCCTTTGAAACCCTTCAAAAATGGCATGAGGAATTTCTCAAGCAGGTAATGATCAAACGAAGCCTTTAGCTTAATGTTTGCAAATTTGCAATTTGTCTGAAAGCCATATTTCTTGTGGACTCAATGATGCACTCAGCAAAGGTGTTTGTTCATTCATTCTTGAGCATTATCTCAGTAACTAGGCAAATTATACTATCAATTGATCTTTTCACAATTCTGCAATCTTTAACTCTGATATAACTCCCAAGAGTTTGACATTATCTTAAAGTTTTCTGATCAGGAAACCAGGAAGGCCCTCATACTTTGTTGCAGGAACTTGCAAAAGATCAAGTTCTTTCAGCTTGTTCTGCATTGCTTCTGTGCTAAGTTCATCCATTCATGTTTTCTTTTATTTCCGTGTGTTTTCTGAATCCAGGCCGGCCCAACGAACCCGGAGACATTCCCCTTTGTGGTGATAGGAAACAAAATAGATGTAGATGGTGGCAGCAGCAGAATGGTAACCTCAGATTGAACATCAAATTAAGAAGAACAAGAAAGCCCCTCTGCCCCCAACAACCCCCCCCCCCCAAAAAAAAAGTTAATAATAAAGTCTTGGTCCTTAGTCCATGAGAAGTATCTGTATCTGGGCAGGTTTCTGAGAAAATTGCCAGGGAATGGTGTGCTTCTAAAGGAGATATACCTTACTTTGAGACCTCAGCTAAAGAGGGTTATAATGTAGATGATGCATTCCTGGGTATAGCCCGAACTGCACTGGAATACGAGCATGACCAAAACATGTAAGTATAACTTTTGCACCTTTGTTTCACAATATTTTAGCCATTTATTAAAAAAAATATTGCTAATAACATAATATCACTTTTTACGTAAATATCTTCATACATTTATATGGATAGAATTCATATGAATTTAAGAAATTTATAAAAATTAAAAATACCAATAAAATTAAGATAGAAGTTGTTTGTTTTGAAAAAAGTGATAATATGATAACATAAAAATCTGTTATAAATTATTCATATTCCCCTGTGTTTTATGTTTATTTTTTCTCATATATTCCTACGTTTCAATACTCAATTCGCATATTCTTTTGGCTCTGATCAATCAAATTTTGAAATTTCAGTTGGCCATTGGATGAAGGCACTGCACCTCATTGGTGAGTATCCTAAATTTTACATTAAATTGGGTTATTATTTTAAGAAAATTGTGAAATTCTTTTATGACTTGCTTGTTCCATTCCATCAACTTGAATTAAAGATAGCAAAGACTCATAAATATTTGTTAATAGTGTATGACAAAATTTAAAGAAGTGAGTGTCTACACATAGATATTATATATAAGCACACTGGGTTATATATATATATATATATATATATATATATTAATTTTAGTATCCTATTAAAACATAACTAAATGACCGCAACTATTTTAAGCACTCTTTTTGAATGATTATGTTTGTTTTACTAATTTCCACCCCTTTTTTTAAGCTCCAAACAAAGCTTGAAAGTGGAGGAGAAAACTAATCTTATAAAATAATGTTCTTAAGGGCTAAACTGTTAATTAATTCCAGAAATTAAAAAAAAAACACTATAAATTCCTAGAGAACAATTAATTTTTTTCATCCTCGTGAAACTTTTATTATTTTTTTCTCCTTTTTATAATTATTAACTTCTATCGTAGCGCATATTACAACACAATTTTTTAAATAAATTTTATTTTATTTAAATTTTTTGGTATTGGTAGGGATATTCAAAGAATACAAGAATCCAATGTTTCAGGGTTGGAGCAGAGAGGAGGATGCGCATGCTAAACGTTTTTCAACGAAGAAACAATGAATATGAGAAGTTGCCTCCTCAAATTCCTATTTGTTGTTTTATTCTTTGTCCTTTAAAAAAAAAAATTAGGGTTCAATTTGGTTACTATGTTATCAAATGTCAGGTTTGTGTTATAGCTGGCTAATTTGTTGTATTTGGGTGAATGGATGCCCTTTGGATTCTTTTTGGAATAAAATACATATCCCTTTTTTCTTAGACAAATTGGTTTATTATTTTAATAAAATATATCCCCGAAAGTGCGCACAAATGTAAGTATCTATAATATTATTCGAGAGGATCTCATAATTATATTTAAAATTCTTGCAAATAATATTATAGGCAACAGATTTTGTATTCGATCCATATTTTTATCTAATTTAATTTATCAAATAAATTTAAAAATTTATGGGAAGCACAAGATAAGCGTAAACTTTTTAACAAAATTTAAAAGAAAATGTCCAAAATTTGATTCACATGCTCTCTATTCTATCCTATTCTATAATTTATAATTTTGATAACAAAAGCCAACTCAAAAACTTGTATTGCCTGTGGCAAAGATTTCTCCTCATTGCATTAAATGGAGTTTTATTTAAGTTGTTTTAGATCGGATTAATTGATTTTGATTAAAATTAAGGATACACTTGTTTTACAATATTTTTAAAAAGAAAACCATTTAATTTTTTTTTACGAAAAGATATATTTTATTTATCAAAAAATGATTGTTTTATTATTCATGTACATTGCAATGTTTATTTTTAAATTTATAAATTCTTTATAAAATTTAAAATTATATTTGTATTTTTAAAAAAAAAATAAATATAATTATAATTTAAGTACATTTTTAATTAAATAACACAACAGTCACCAATAGAGAGCTTGACTATAGATATTAGGGTTAAATTTGGAAATGTCAATTTTTTTTCGCTTAAGTTAGAGATCTTCTACTAAGTTGAGGATTAGGCAAGGATAGGGACAAGACCAGATCCTATCTCTCAGCCTACCAAACGGGGCGGGTCAAGGACAAGAATTATATTATCTCTAACTCATCTTGATCTTCCTTTCCCATTCTTTATTTTTTTATTTTTTATATTTATATCTATTTATCTTTAAATTAATATGTATATAAATATATATATTTCTAAAAATATATAAATATATTTATAGTTATAGAAGAATTTATTATTAATATATTCAAAAATATATTATCACAATTTAGAATAAAATAAAATGATCAAATACTTTTAAAATTTTGTAAAAAACATATCACAATATCTAACTTAGAGAGAGATAATATTTTTTTAATTAATTTAAATTATTATGAAAAGTATTTTATATTTTATTTCAAAATAAAGCGTAAAAAATGTTTGATTATGCAAAACTAAACGATTTTTATATTTGATTTTTATTTTATTATTATTTTGAATTTTAAATAAATAAAATTATATTGAGAGAATTAATTTTCTTTCATAACTTATCGTATTTTATTATTATTAATGTTTAATTTTAATATATTTTATTTGTTATTTAGTATTGTATTTTAAGAGTTTATTATTTTATTCTATTTTTAACTATCAAATTATAAATTTATTTTTTTTTAGTGTTTATTATGAATTATTGGAATCTTTATTAATTAGTGGAGGCTCCACTAATTATGGATTTATGTGAATTATTAGAAGATTTTTATGGATGTCCACCATTTAGTGGAGACACCACTAATTAAGATTAGTGGAAGATGATGTATGCCATGATGTAATCCACTAATTAGAGCTCTATAAATAGAGCTATTCTCTAAGCTTGTAACACACCATTATTTTGTGAAAGAAAGATTAGAGAAAATTGTGAGAGAAAAGAAAGAGAGAAATTCTTGTGCAAAATAGTTAGAGTTTTATTAGTGTGTAGTGTGAAGATTTTATTCTAACACTACCCTAATTTTATAACACGTTATCGGCACGAGTCTCTACGGTACAAAAGCCGAGAAGACTAAGCACGAGTTTACGTCGTTACCAAAGCCGAGAAGACAGTACGCATTTATTGATCTCTATGGCTAACATCGCGAAACTCGAATTTGTAACCCTTGATATTTACGGAAAAAATTATATGTCATGGGTTCTCGATGCGAGAAATGCATCTAAATGCTGAAGGCCTTAGTGAAACTATTCAAGCAAATAATAGTGCATCTGCACAACACAAGGCTAAAGCTTTGATTTTTATTCGTCGTCATCTCGATGAAAATTTGAAAATGGAATATCTTACCGAAAAAGATCCATATGGCCTATGGGTAAATTTAAAAGAAAGATTTGACCACACGAAGATGGTCGTACTACCTCTTGCACGGTATGAATGGTTGCACTGAGGTTGCAAGATTTTAAAACCGTGAATGAATATAGCTCCGCAATGTATAAAATTACATCTCAATTAAAATTATGCGGAGAAAAAGTGAGTGATGAAGATATGTTGGAGAAGACATTCTCCACATTTCATGCCTCGAATATTGTCCTGCGGCAATAATATCGAGAAAAGGGGTATACAAAATTTACTGATTTAATTACTGCCCTCCTCATTGCGAGAGAAAAATAATGAGTTATTATTGAGAAATCATGAAGCCGGACCAAGCGGCTCTACAGCACTCTCGAAGTGAATGCTTGTTGGCTCCAGTGAAGCCATCGTTATAGTCGTGGTCGTGGCCATGGCCGTGGCCGTGGTCGTGGTTATGGTCATAGACACGCTCGATATTTCCCTTATCACAATCATAATCAAGCTGTGAGAAATACTGGCCACGAAGTGGAGCGAGAAAAGATCAAAAGGGAAAAGAAAAAGAAATTGAAGAAAAGTATGAGGATATATATTATAGATGTGGCATGAAAGGTCATTGGTCACGAAAGCGTAAATGCGGCTAAGCATTTAGTTGAATTGTATCAAGCTTCATTGAAAAACAAAAATGTGGAAGCAAATTTTTCTCAACATCCAATAAATAATGCTTGAGGATGACGATATTGATCCTGAAGATCTTAATATCAATATTACCCATATGGATGTATCGGATTTTTTGAACACCCGGACGGTAGGATAGACCATTTAATTGGTGATGGCGGTGTCAGGAAGAACTAAAGCCTCACCACTGATATTTTTGTATTTTCATTTTCATTCTATTCTAATAATATTTACGTTTACATATATATATTTGTGTTCGGATAGGTTTGTTATTAATGATGATGTATGCATTATTGATAGTGGAACTACACACACCATACTAAAAAATGAGAAATATTTTTACGATCTCAAAATGGGAGAAATAAATATTTATACGATAAACGGTAGTGCAAATGTGATTGAGGGCTCCGAGAAGAGCTAGTATATTGTTGCCTAAAGGAACAACAATTATTATTGATAAGGCACTATTTTCCTCAAAATCCAGGAAGAAATTTATTGAGTTTTAAAGATATCACGAGAAATGGGTATCATGTTGAAACAAATGAGGAAAATGGGATTGAGCATCTTTTTATTACTCAAATGCATTTGGGTAAGAAATCGGTATTAGAAAAGCTGCCGTCTTTTTCTCTTGGTCTATATTTTGTAAAAATACGTACAATTGAAATTCATCATCTAGTAAACCGGAAGTTTCTGATCCTATTACTTTTAGCATTTGGCATGACCGGTTGGGTCATCGGGATCTACCATGATGAGAAGAATCATTGAGAATACACATGGTCATCCTTTAAAAAATAAAAGGATATTAACATCGAGAAAAATTCGCATGTCTTGCATGTTCCCTAGGAAAATTAATTGTTAAACCATCACCGGTAAAAGTAGGAGGTGAAAGTCCTACATTTCTCGAAACAGTTCACGGAGATATTTGTGGACCTATTGATCCACCATGTGGACCGTTCAAATATTTTATGGTCTTAATTGATGCATCATCCAGATGGTCACATGTATGTTTATTATCTACTCGCAACTTTGGCGTTTGCGAGATTACTTGCTCAAATAATTAAATTACGAGCACAATTTCCGGACCATCACATTAAAAATATCCGTTTGGATAATCTTTGGTGAATTTTCATCACATGCTTTTGATGCATATTGCATGTCAATTGGGATTAATGTTGAACATCCTGTAGCTCATGTTCACACACAGAATGGTCTTCTTGAATCTTTGATTAAACGATTACAATTAATTGCTAGACCATTATTAATGAAAACAAATCTCCCAACATCTGCACTGAGGACATGCTATTCTACATGCTTTGCAACACTTGTACGTATAAGACCGGCTAGTTATCATAAATTCTCTCCTTTGCAATTGGCTTTTGGGTCGAGAACCAAATATTGCTCATTTAAGAATTTTTGGGTGTCTTGTATATATTCCAATTGCACCAAACCAACGTACAAAGATGGGTCCTCAAAGAAGAAAGGGGATATACGTTGGATATGATTCTCCCTCTATTATCGGGTATGTTGAACCCACGACGGGAGATGTATTCACGGCAAGATTTGCTTGATTGTCATTTTGATGAATCATTATTCCCTAAATTAGGGGAGAACCAAAACGACATAAAAAGGATCTTGCTTGGACAACATCATTAAATTATCTTGATCCGCGCACAAGCGCATGTGAACTTGAAGTTCAAAAGATAATTCATTTGCAAAGCATTGCAAATCAAATGCCGAGGCAGCTTTTGTTGACTCCGGAAGAGTTACAAAATCGCATATTCCAGACTATAAATGCTCCTATTCGAATTGAAGTTCCAGTGAGAACAAAATATTATACCTATAGGTCTTTGAGTCAAAAACACGCCGGAAGCGTGGCCGACCTCTTGGTTCTAAAGATAAAAATCCTCGAAAGAAAAGAGGATTAAATGATCCGAGAAGATCATATTGAAGAAAAGAATGATAAAGACCAAGAGAGAGCTGATGACAAAGAACCAGAAGTTGATGAAAGTAACACTGAAATTTCTATCAATTATACCACTTAGGTAGAAGTTGGAATCGGATAGAAAGCTGTTATTGATAATATATTTGCATACAATATATCTCTTGATGTTACACGGGATAATGATGATCCTGAACCAATATCGATTGATGAATGTCGGCATAGAAAAGATTGGTTGCAATGGAAAGATGCGATTCAATCGGAGTTAAATGCAACGGCAAAACGTGAAGTCTTCGGACTGCGGTCCGAACACCGGAAAGGTATAAAACCTGTTGGCTACAAATGGATATTTGTGCGAAAGCGCAATGAAAAGAGTGAAATCGTTCGATATAAAGCGCGATTAGTAGCCCGAGGTTTTTCACAAAGACCAGGTATTGATTATGATGAAACTTATTCTCCTGTTGTTGATGCTATTACACTCAGATATCTTATCGGTTTGGCGGTACATGAAAAGATAGATATGCGCCTATTAGATGTTGTCACTTTGCTTACTTGTATGGAAATTTAGAAAATGATGTTTACATGAAAATCCCAGAAGGATTTCATATGCACGAAGCATATAAACATTATCCTCGTGAAAATTACTCCATCAAGTTGCAGAAATCATTATATGGCACTGAAGCAATACGGGCGCATGTGGTTTACACGTCTTAGTGAATATTTATTGAAAGCGGGATTTAAAAATGACCAGGTATGTCCATGCGTTTTTATTAAGAAATGCTGGTTCTAAATTTGTGATATTAGCTATATATGTTGATGATATTAATCTTATTGGAACTCTGAAGAGCTCCAAGAAACAATTGATTATTTAAAAGAGAATTCGAAATCAAGGATTTTGGTAAAACCAAATTTTGCCTTGGTTTACAAATTGAACATTTGGAGAGTGGAACATTTATTCATCAATCAACATATACGACAAAAGTGCTAAAAAGATTTTACATGGACAAAGCACATCCATTGAGTATTCCAATGATCGTGCGATCATTAAATGTGGATAAAGATCCTTTCAGACCTCAAGAAAATGATGAAGAACTCCTTGGTCTGAAGTACCATATCTCGGTGCAATTGGTGCATTGATGTATCTTGCTAATAATACACGACACGATATTGCTTTTCTTGTCAATTTATTAGCAAGATTTAGTTCTTCACCAACACGACGACATTGGAATGGAATTAAACAAGTCCTTCGATATCTCCAAGGTACAATTGATCTCGGATTATTTTATTCAAATAAAACCGAGTCCAACATTGATAGGTTATGCGAGATCTTTGGTTATTTATCGATCCACATAAAGCACGTTCTCAAACGGGCTATCTATTTACATGTGGAAATCTTTGCTATATCATGGCGTTCTACGAAACAATCTATAGCGACTACTTCTTCAAATCATCTTTGAAATTATAGCCATTCATGAAGCAAGTCGAGAATGTGTATGGCTAAGATCCATGATTCATTATATCAGAGAAAGTTGTGGATTATCATCAATCAAAGGTATTCCAACTCCTCTTTATGAAGACAATGCGGCTTGCATAGCTCAATTACGAGGAGGATATATTAAAGGAGATCGGACAAAACATATTTCACCAAAATTCTTCTTTACTCATGAACTCCGGAAGAAAGGTGAAATTGATGTGCTACAAATTCGGTCATGTGATAACCTCGCGAGATATTTTCACGAAGACTTTACCGACTGCAACATTTGAAAAGTTGAGATATAAAATCGGTATGCGTCGGTTTAAAGATTTAAAGGAATCATCTCATCGGGGGAGTAATAAATGGACATATAGAATAGTGTACTCTTTTTCCTTCACTAGATTTTTTTCCCACTTGGGTTTTTATCTAGTAAGGTTTTAACGAGGCATATTCTTTATGTAATGGATGGACATCCAAGGGGAGTATTATGAATTATTGGAATCTTTATTAATTAGTGGAGGCTCCACTAATTATGGATTTATGTGAATTATTAGAAGATTTTTATGGATGTCCACCATTTAGTGGAGACACCACTAATTAAGATTAGTGGAAGATGATGTATGCCATGATGTAATCCACTAATTAGAGCTCTATAAATAGAGCTATTCTCTAAGCTTGTAATACACCATTATTTTGTGAAAGAAAGATTAGTGAAAGAAAGATTAGAGAAAATTGTGAGAGAAAAGAAAGAGAGAAATTCTTGTGCAAAATAGTTAGAGTT
>JANUWF010003085.1:0-111794 GCA_026120185.1 Voacanga thouarsii
CCCCTATCTTACCGTTCTTGAATATTGGCCTTCCCAGAACATTTCCAAGTAAAAGGATGTCCTGCCAAGCCTATATCAATTAACCCCAATTGATCCACAATGTTTTTAAATCATCTAGTACTAGAAGTAAAAAAAGTTCTCCCCTCGCGTTTGTTCCGCTGGGAAGTAATGAAATTGAAATCACCAACAGTGATCTAAGGCCCTTTAAAGGACTCACCAATTTGTACTAACTCATCCTAAAAAAAATTTTGTTACCAGTATTAGGGGGACCACAAATACCAGTCAACTGCCACAGAGAATTAGGTGGATCCTCAAAAATCCGTACAGTAATACAAAAAGCGGACTTGATGATAAATTAAATGTCAACTATATCCTTCCAACCTAATGCTTGACCTTCTGCTCTCCCCCGAGAAAGGATGATGATATATTTGTTGTAACCAATGGATGACAGAATACCACTAATCTTATTTTTAGAACAAAACTTCAATTCCAAAATTAAATCATGAGGGCTTGTGAGAGGAAATATAACCTCTCAGTGTTTTAACTACCACAGGTCTAGCGATCCGTGATAGTTCTAGGCCAGTAGAATCATGTTGGCACGGGGCTTAAAAGGTCTGCCTCCTCGACCATTACATTATTAAAATTCATAGCTTCTCTATCCTCTTGACACTCCTTGATAACCAAGCTTTACCTTTTTGGAATCCTCTGCCCTAGTATGGTAGTTGCTGAAATTGCCTAGCATTCCTTTTTGCTTGAACAAATCTCCTCCTTCGAATCAAATAATCCTACTTAAGGAGAAGCGTAGTTGGCTCAGGAACATAGGCAGGAACAGATGGTTCATATTGAGGCAAATGTAGAGCAGAGAAAGAAGTATCTAAGGATTCCAAATCATAGCTAGTAAATGCCCAAGAAACTTTATTTAGAAGTTTATGTTTTTGCAATGAGGTGGGCTATTTTAGAAAAGGTCGTTTGCGGGTCAGGGATTGTGGGTTGGACCTAGGCTCAAGTATAATAGGGGAATGGAATAGGATAGGGAGATCAGGTTGGGTATGGGCTAAAGATATTTGTAATGAAGGATTATAGGTCGGCTAATTGGGTTGTGGAGATAGTCTGTTTGATGGGCCGATAGAGTGTGGGCTCGCAGTTGATGACTGTATCGGTCAAAGTTTGAATGAGATTGTTAGAGAGTGATGTGGATGCAGGTAACGTGTTTACGGGGGTGAGCTATTGGGAAGGGTTATCAGAACTAGTTTGCGATGGGCATCGTTCATTGGAAAACAGAGTGTATAAGCTTTTTGGCCAATGAATTTTTATGGGTTTGGGGTTAATAGAAAGCTTCCCTTTTTGGATAATGGGCATACCGGGCATAAAAGGATGAATATGAGATGGAAGAGAGGTGAATGGGTCTAACCTTGGGAGTATTGGACTAGTTGGAGCTCGCAACTAATATTCATAGGCGACTACCGAACTCAGGCGTTGATCCACCAAATTCTCCTTTCCCAGTGCACACACAATCTTTATATGCCCAAGTTTTCCACAATTGTAGCAAAATTTTGGAAGCCTTTCATATTTAAACTATATCCAAACCTTAGATTCACCTTTTCTACTAAGAAAAAAAAAATAGTCTTTAGAGGGTGATGAATGTTGATTTCAACTCTAACCCGTATATACTTCTTTCTAACCCTACCAAACATCTCCAACCCATCAACAGCCAGAAAATGCCCAATACTCTTATCAATAAGAGTTGTTGTTTGAGAATTCATATTACCAAGAGGAAGATTGTGAAGTTGGACCCAAAAAACTGGATCTTGGAGAAATCAATTTCGTCATAAGATAAGTCAGGATCCCAATCTTTAAGAATGGTATGGGCTCCTCTAAATGACCAAGGACTGTTATCCATCACCTTCTTTTTATCATCTGCAGAACCAAAAAAATAGAAGATGGCCTGATCATCTAAGTGGGAAAAATGAACAAGATGTTGGGGCCAGAAAGAGAGAAACTAGATTAAGGACAAGGGGGAACTGCAGAATAGGAAGAAACAAGAAAGAAGCTAGAGTGGAAAAGAAATCCAGGCTGGATGAACCAGAGAAAACTCTTTGACCTCAAGGTGGAACAGAAAGAAGTTTCATTTCTCTAGAGAGAGAAAGAAGCAATTTTAAATATTTAATTTAAAAGTTTACGAACATATTGAATTATACATACTTATATTATATTATAAAATATTAATATAACATACTTATTTTTATATATTTTTATTTTTAAAACAAATTAAATTCGAATATAATTTTAAATTTTCAAACTCATCAAATAATTCAATTTTAAATCGAATTTGAATTTTAAAATAATTTTATTCAACTCAAGTCAGATTTGATTTAAAATTTGAATGGAAAAATTGAATTCAAATTCAAACTTGTCCTAAAAACATCAAACTCGAAAACATCAAATTTGGCTGGATTATTTTAAATTTCAAAACTTGACTCGACTAAAATGTTGCGATCAGAAGAGTGCGGTATGGTAGGGAAAAGGGTGGAGTACCTTGGAAGTCAAAGAGCAAAGATGTTCTGCTGCAACGGAATCCATCAAAATACAACCAATTTATGGAACTTATAAGAGTACAACCAAAGCAGGATAGAAAGTACAAATTAAACAACCACCGAAACCCAATCAGTTTTTGACAGCTTCCTGATCTGCATAATGGCTCATGCCATTGAAGAATTATTGAATCCAAAGCTAAGTGAAAATCCGTTCAAATACTATTACATGAAACGCTGCAACAGTAGAAGGGCTTGAATTTGTTAATCAACCCCGTTTTACAGAAGCCCTTTGAGCTGCAGTTTCTTTTCTTCGTTCTTGAAGATAAGCAACCGCCTTATCCTTTGATGGCAAGCCGTCACTAATCAGTGGGTGGTTGAGAAAATTTTTCATCCATTCGGCGGTTGCTGGGAACTTTGAAGAGTCAAGAATCTTCAGGGATACAACTTCTTCAAACACAGGTAGCACATAAGAAAGAACTCCAGCAACCAGATCTGCCATTCCAATTTTGTTTCCTCCAAAGAACTTCTTTCCTTTCAGTTCTTCTTCAACCTTTTCCAATGCCTCTATTGTTGATTTCAGTGCAATTTCTTGTTCATCTCCAATGGAACGAAATACTTCGCACGCGGATAGAAAAAGCTGCATATCCCCGATGTAACTCATGTTTCGAGCATATTAAAATTCATGCATAATTTTATTAACTAAAGGTGTTCTTAGTAATAATTTTTTAAAAGTGAATTTGTTTATATATAATAAGAATTCTAAAAATAAGAGATTAATGTAAAATTTTAAAAAAGAATATGATGTGCTATGATTTTTTAAATTGAAAATAATTTAAATTATAATCATATTAAATTAAATAGATGTTTTGAATTGGAAAGAAACACTTCTCTAAAACATCCTCATTACAATCTATTTTAAAAGCAATAATAAAATTATAACTATTTTATATGAATTTTATTAAGTCTTTTTTTAAAAAAATTATAAAATAAATTAATTTTAACTGTTTTATTTCAAAATATCTAAAAATAAATAAATAAATATTTAAAATAAATATATCTCTTTAATGTAGACTTTTATATTTTACATGATATCAGCTCTATTCATTATTGGATACTACTATTATCTTCTTAATTAATTAAGAGCAGAAGTAGTAATATATATATATATATATATATATATATATAAAGAGGGAGAAATTAAATTTATATCTTTAAAATTTAAATTTACATCTTGAAGTTATAATTTTCTTATATAATAATTGTTACATTTGACTCTTTTATTTTTAAATTATTAATTTTTTAATTTATAAACTATCTTTTTAATAAGGAACAAAACTTATATTGAGTATTACATTTTTAAACCTTTAAAATTTTTTCGTTCCAATTTTGTAACTTGCTAAATCATAAAGGGATAATATTTAGAAACGAAATTTCTGAAATCCCTTCAAATCCATTGACTTTTCAAAAAATTAATTGACAGGACGTTTATATAAAAAACAAGACGAGTGAAATGAGATGATAAATAGAATAAAAATATTAAAATAATATACTTTTTTTTTGCTAAATTTTTTCTTGTAATTAAAAAGATAATTTGAAAATTAAAAAATTAATGCTTTGACAATTGAATAGTCACAAGAAAATAATGACTATAAAAGATAATTATAATATAAAAGTATAAATTTAAAATTTAATGATATGAATTTTATTCCTTTTTTTAAAAAATTTTATATTAATATAAGTGGGGAGAATAAGAATCTTGTATTGGTACAACAAACAGTTGACAATATGAAAAAATGCTTCACTGTGTAAACTTTGAACATGCTAATAATTATTGAAAGTCTCGGGACGGTCTCCACCGCCTTTATTATATATAAATTAATAAAATTTATTTTTTTTAAATCGAGAAAATTCATTGTAAAAAGATAAAAAAATAATATATTTAAGCACAGTGGATAATTTACCTTCTCTTCAGCAAATTTGGTCCAGAAGCGTGCTTGAGCTCTTTCATAAGGATCTTGGGGCAACAATGGACTTTGTTTCCAGACCTCTTCAATGTATTCCAAGATGACCAATGATTCAGATATGGGTTTTCCATCATGAACAAGCACCGGCACCTTTCCATGAACAGGATTCAACTGCAGGAGCAGAGGGCTCTTGTTGAAGACATCCTCTTCGATGTACTCATACTCAATGCCCTTCAGTTTCAGTGCCCATTTCACCCTTTGAACAAAAGGGCTCACCCAGAATCCCAAGAGCTTAACCTCCATCTCCATCTCCATCTTCTTGAGCTCCACAAATCTCTTATTTTGCCAGACGGGGTTTATATATAGCTTGGTTCTTGGTCTAAAGTGGATCTATATTAATAAGCAAGCAATATTTACGCAGAAAGTGCTAGACACCCTTGAGCGGCCTCCTTGGCAACCCCCCCCCCCCCAATGGGGACGGCAATGGGGCCGGACTGGACCGGGCGGGCGGGGACAAAACAATTCCCGGTCGCAGCCTAGTGGGGAAGCGGGGGCCCATTTGAGCCCGAAAATATTTATAAATTTTTTTTACTTCCGATATATTTTTATTTAAAACTTTTTAATCAGTTTGAAAACTTTTGTGATGTTTTCAATAATTCACATATTTATCATATCACTAAATTAGTAAGAGTAAAATTGATAATTGATAATGTCTTTTTTTTTCCTCTTCTTTTCTATTTTATTTTACTTTATATACATATATAATCTACCTATACTTTATATAGTATATATATATATATATAATATAAAATCTATATAGTATGTTTATATTATAACGCATATAATTGACCTCTATATATAAATATATATGTATGTGTATGTGTATATATATATATATATGTATATAAAATCTACTTATATATACATATAATATATAATATATATAATATAAAAATATGTGTAGTGGGCCGGGCCGAGGGCGGGGATCATGCAATCTCCGTCCCCGACTCACTCCCGGTTGGAGGACCGAGAAATGAAGCCCGCCCCTGGCCCATCCCCGCTTAAATTGGGGAATCCCTAGCCCAACCATGCCGGGTCGGGTCGGGTTCCCGATTTAAACGGGAAAATTGCCATCCCTACCCCCAGTCCTGAATGTTCCTCGCCCTATCAATAGTTAACCGAAGTCTTAGTCTGAAATGGAGGCAGAATGAAGTCGGCGTCATAAAAAATTGATATTGCATGTTCCTATAAAGGAAAATTCATCGATTTTATCCTCAAACTATTTTAGTTTAGTCATTTTGGCCCCTAATATTTGTTCCTCGATTTTTTTATCCCCAAACTATTTTTGTTCTACCAAACTTGGTTCTTTCGATCAATTTTCCGGCTAACCTTAACATTTTTTAAAGGTAAAAGTGGAAATTTATTTTTTTAAACTAGAAAATTTGCCAATTTCATCCCCAAACTATTTTAGTTTGGCCATTTTGGTCCCCAATATCTGTTTCTCAATTTTTTCATCCCCAAACTATTTTTGTTTTGCCAACTTGATCATTCCGAATAGTTTTCTATTGACTTTCACATTTTTTAGGGGTAAAAGTGTAAATAGACTTTTTTCCCTCCAAAACACATCTGGTCACATGAGGGGTTTTTTCCCTCCAAAAGGGCAGCAGCGAAGGGAAGAAGTCAGAATATTCTAACCAGAATTTCTATTTCAAATGAAGTTTTCATTTTTCACTACAACAAACTTAACATTTAGGAATGCAAATAAAATTGTTTTGGGGCGCTAAGTTGTGTCGTAAAATTATTTACCGACACTTATAAACGTGTCGCCACATGCGTTGCTACAAGTGGTGTTGCCAAGAAATTTTACGATGCAAGACTTTTCGTCGGTAATTTAAGTTACTGACACTTTTCATGTAAGCGTCTCTACATGGACAGGTGCTTTTTATATAAGCATCTCTAAATTTACCAACATTTTGCTAAAAACGTCTCTAAAGTTTCCAACATTTTTTTTAGAAGCATCTCTAAATTTACTGCACTTAAATTCTCTAATGTCGTTAACATAACGACATTTTATTAAAGTGTCCCCCAATTGACAACATAAATTTTTTATTCTATCTGTTTTTCTACTACGTTTCAAATTTATTGTGTCTCAAAATTGGCAATACTTTATTATATAAATGTCCCAAAATAGCAACACATAAATACAATTCCGTCCCCTTTTTTATGACACAATCAATCATAGTGTCCCAAAATTTATTGACCATAATTTTGAAGCGTCCCTAAAATAACTATGCTTATTTATAAATGTGTCTCTCTTTTTGTGACACTATATAAATAATGTCCTAATTTTGGCCTCACTTTTCTTTAAAGCATCACAAAATCGATAATTATTATATTTTATTATTTGATAAATTTTCCAATTTAAAGTCCCATAACAAATGTTTCTTGTCACATTGTACAATAAAAAGCTGTAAAACAATGATAATTTTGAAACAAAATGAATAATGTTTATTTAAATAAATCGTATAAATTAGACCATAATTTAAATAGTCATACTCAAAAGCATTTTAGCAAATGCCTAACTATAATATAAATCAAATGAAATATAAATAATCAATTTTATTGGCAAAATATAAAAACAAAAGAGAAGCTCTTCATATTGTCGTGGATTGATGGAAAATCCAATAGCCCTACACATCAAATAAAGAAAAAAAAATGGTGAGCATTTAATATATTTAAATCAAATTACTAATACAGTTAATAGTTACAAGGTAATTGAAATAATTTGAGGAGATATATCACTTACTTGAAGAGAATTAAAAATATGGGTCACTCTGGAGTATAGTCAGATTCATTAAAATTATAAGCAGTCTAAAAAAATAAAATTCATTTTAGAAACTTTATGTTATTTACTATTATTTAAATAAAAATAAGTACATATATGTGACTTACCTAAGAAAAGATTGTTTTTAAATGAGACACGTCGCTTCGAATAAAGTCTAACTCCCTACGAAGATCAGTAATTTGTTTCTCATAATCATTCTTTATTACTTCGTACTCTTGCTGCATATTTTCAATCTTTGCCTCATAAGTTTGATTCATGTCATACAGTTCTTTTTGAAGACGTTCTACTTCAGGCTGATTTTGATATTTAAGCCGACTTTACTTCCAAATAGCTATGTAGGAGTAACTCCTAATCCATAACCTCTAACTCTACCATATTGATCTTTACCTAAAACTTCATTGAAGACTTCATCCTTGACTTCATTGGCATTACGATTCACATTTAATGCCGCACGTTCGGCAACAATGTTATTAGCCTTTTCCTTTTTAATAACAACAAATATAAAAATTAGAGATCACACGAGAATAATATACTTTAAGAATGAGTAATAACCTTTAATTTGACAACTTAAAAAAAAAAAAAAAAGGTATTACAACTTCTTGGATTTGCTTATTGATAAAATTCTAATCCTTTCTCATATGAGTCATTCTGAAGAATTCAATCTGACCTGGTTTTTTTCCATGGGTCATCTCTTGTTTTGAAAATACATTAACCAATTTAATGCTAAGAAAATGGATGAAAAAATAAAATATAGACAAAAGTAAAGACACTACACTTCAATCAAAACTCACAGAATCATTCCTTCCTCTTGCAAAACTCTTTGAACCACTACTATGAAGAGTTTTGTTATGAGCTCATGCTGCTCTTTCCTTTTCAAAAAGATTTTGACCAAAATCAAAGTAATATATATATATATATATATATATATGTTATGTAATCTATGATAAAAGCTAAAAAAAACATCTAACATAATACAAAAAGCCAATAAAATTGAGCAATGAAGGGGAAAAAATGTTGCCTTTGCTTTCTCTGAAAACCAATATTGCACAAGTGTTTTCCATTGATTTGTAATCCTTCCACTTTTGATCAATTGATTGAAGCACCCACTTTTGAACTTCAAAATCATCAGGAATCTCAAAATATTTCTATAACATTGTAAAACAATTTATATTAGAAAAAAAAGTATTAAAATAGATAAAATTGTTATAAAATTAGGGTAGTGTTAGAATAAAATCTACACACTACACACTAAGAAAATTCTAACTATTCTTTGCACAAGAATTTCTCTTCAAACTTCTCTCTTTCTTTCTCTCACAATTCTTTCTCTAATCTTTCTTTCACTAATCTTTATTTCACAAAATGATGGTGTATTACAAGTTTAGAGAATAGCTCTATTTATAGAGCTCTAATTAGTGAAATACATCATGGCATACATCATCTTCAACTAATCTCAATTAATGGTGTCTCCACTAAATGGTGGACATCCATAAAAATCTTCTAATAATTCACATAAATCCATAATTAGTGGAGCCTCCACTAATTAATGGAGATTCCAATAATTCATAACACTCCCCCTTGGATGTCCATCCATACATAAAGAATATGTCTCATTAAAACCTTACTAGATAAAAACCCAGTGGGAAAAAAATCTAGTGAAGGAAAAAGAGTACACTATTCTATATGTCTATTTATTACTCCCCCTGATGAGATGATTCCTTTAAATCTTTAAACCGACGCATACCGATTTTATATCTCAACTTTTCAAATGTTGCAGTCGGTAAAGTCTTCGTGAAAAATATCTGCGAGGTTATCACATGACCGAATTTGTAGCACATCAAGTTCACCTTTCTTCTGGAGTTCATGAGTAAAGAAGAATTTTGGTGAAATATGTTTTGTCCGATCTCCTTTAATATATCCTCCTCGTAATTGAAAGCTGCATTGTCTTCATAAAGAAGAGTTGGAATACCTTTGATTGATGATAATCCACAACTTTCTCGGATATAATGAATCATGGATCTTAGCCATACACATTCTCGACTTGCTTCATGAATGGCTATAATTTCAGAATGATTTGAAGAAGTAGCTTGGAGATATCGAAGGACTTGTTTAATTCTATTCCAATGTCGTGTTGGTGAAGAACTAAATCTTGCTAATAAATTGACAGCAAAAGCAATATCAGGTCGTGTATTATTAGCAAGATACATCAATGCACCAATTGCACTGAGATATGGTACTTCAGGACCAAGGAGTTCTTCATCATTTTCTTGAGGTCGGAAATGATCTTTATCCACATTTAATGATCGGACGATCATTGGACTACTCAATGGATGTTCTTTGTCCATGTAAAATCTTTTTAGCATTTTTGCTGTATATGTTGATTGATGAATAAATGTTCCACTCTCCAAATGTTCAATTTGTAAACCAAGGCAAAATTTGGTTTTACCAAAATCCTTGATTTCGAATTCTCTTTTTAAATAATCAATTGTTTCTTGGAGCTCTTCAGGAGTTCCAATAAGATTAATAGCATCAACATATATAGCTAATATCACAAATTTAGAACCAAATTTCTTAATAAAAACACATGGACATACCTGGTCATTTTTAAATCCCGCTTTCAATAAATATTCACTAAGACGTGTGAACCACATGCGCCCAGATTGCTTCAGGCCATATAATGATTTTTGCAACTTGATGGAGTAATTTTCACGAGGATAATGTTTATATGCTTCAGGCATATGAAATCCTTTGGGGATTTTCATGTAAACATCATTTTCTAAATTTCCATACAAGTAAGCAGTGACAACATCTAATAGGCGCATATCTATCTTTTCATATACTGCCAAACCGATAAGATATCGGAGTGTAATAGCATCAATAACAGGAGAATAAGTTTCATCATAGTCAATACCTGGTATTTGTGAAAAACCTTGGGCTACTAATCGCGCTTTATATCGAACGATTTCACTCTTTTCATTGCGCTTTCGCACAAATATCCATTTGTAGCCAACATGTTTTACACCTTCTGGTGTTCGGACTGCAGGTCCAAAGACTTCACGTTTTGTCAGTGCATTTAACTCCGATTGAATCGCATCTTTCCATTGCAGCAAATCTTTTCTATGCCGACATTCATCAACTGATATTGGTTCAGGATCATCATTATCCTGTGTAACATTAAGAGATATATTGTATGCAAATATATTATCAATAACAGTTTCTATCCGATTCCAACTTCTACCGGAAGTGGTATAATTGATAGAAATTTCAGTGTTACTTTCATCAACTTCTGGTTCTTTGTCATCAGTTCTCTCTTGGTCTTTATCATTCTTTTCTTCAATATGATCTTCTGGATCAGTTAATCCTCTTTCTTTCGAGGATTTTTATCTTTAGAACCAAGAGGTCGGCCACGCTTCTGGCGTGTTTTTGACTCAGCAGCAATAGGTATAATATTTTGTTTTGCTAGAACTTCAATTTGAATAGGATCATTTATAGCTGGAATATGCGATTTTGTAACTCTTCTGGAGTCAACAAAAGCGTCTGGCATTTGATTTGCAATGCTTTGCAAATGAATTATCTTTTGAACTTCAAGTTCACACGCGCTTGTATGCGGATCAAGATAATTTAATGATGTTGTCCAATCAAGATTTTCTTGAACTGTTTCTGTTCTCCCCCTAATTTAGGGAACAATGATTTCACAAGAGAATAAGAAAAGAAATATAAGAAAATGATGACAAGTAGGAAATGCCAAGAAAAATATCTCCTTTTTTTTCACTCTTCCCGGTACCGACTTTTCCTCTTCCTCTCTTGTCTTTTCTTCTCCTTCGACCCTCTACCTACCATCTACCTCTTCTTCTTCCTCATACGATATATATATATATATATATATATATGTATCGATATATATCTCAGTCATCAGTCATTAGTAAACATCAAAAACAAAAATCACAAAGCAGATATGGAGACCCGTAATTCATTTGAGACATGGTCAAATTTTGACTCGGTTTCTGCAGCAGATGTTGATGTATTTTTCTTTCCAAACCAACCGCTTCTGCCTAATTCAAACACAGAAGATTTTGATATGTTTTCCTTTCCAAACCAACCGCTTTTGCCTAATTTCAGGTGAGATACCTTTGAGGGCTTCCATTTGTTTTTAGTATGCTTAATAATGAAATTAAACTCTCTTTTGGTTTGTTTTTTTTATGTAAATCAGTGGAAGTTTTGAACATACTGCTTTGGACCAAGTTGATCTGCCCCTACAAGAGACTGCTTTTGATACTGTTCCTCTTGATGCTATTCCTTTGAATGAGGATATGCTTGTGCATGATCCTTTTTACTCTAATGGATTTTGAACAAAGCTAGAATATGTTTCCAGGTTATTATACATTTAAACATGGATTTTGAATGGTATTACCTTTACTAATATTATTTTCTTTTTCTAGGAGAAATAATAAGTGGTCCTGGCAACGAAGTCGGAGTAAGTACTCATGAAATGCATAATATCGAAGTTCAAGATATTATTGCAGACAAAATTCCTGGGGAGAAGAAGATGATTAAGAGGCAGAGAGAGAAGAAGGGCAATAACTCCCAGACACTATCAAGAGAAACAATTTCGCAATACTTTTACCTACCAATCAAGAGCGCAGCCAAAGAACTGAATATTGGCATAACCCGTCTCAAGAAAAGATGTAGGGAGTTAGGAATTCGTCGATGGCCTCACAGGAAATTGGTGAGCTTGGAGACCATAATCAAGAATGTTCAGGTTCTCTCTCATACATACTTATAATTTGCAAGTATGAAACTATGAAAGATTTATAAGTAAATAACCGATTGTATCACTTTGATTTACAGGATATGCAAAATAAAGAAGAAGGAGGACATATGGCTGAGAAGAAATTAAAAGAAGCCATTGCGATACTGGAATGTGAAAAACAGTTGGTGGAAGAAAGTCCTAATACGCAGTTAGAGGACCAAACACAGAAATTGAGACAAGCATGCTTCAAGGCCAAATATAATAAGAAATTTAATTATAATAAACTTAAGGGGATCATAAAATCCCAAGACTCATTTCGCAGTAATTTTACGGCTAATTCTGCTGCTAGTCTCGATGCTGGCTCAAAGGGGAAAGAAAAGGAGGAGGATGCCGAAAAAGAGGAGCTGAAGTCCATAATTACTAATTGTTTGTCTTCCTCTAATGTAAATATTGAAAAAGAACAATTACAAACATTCATCTTAAATTTGTCAGCTCAATTACAAAAGAGCAACTATAAGCATGTATCCTCAAGTTCATATGAACACTAATGATATGAATAAAAGATGTGATGCTTATTATTAATGGAAATATCTTTTTCCCTTATTATCTTTTCTGTTCCACTTTAGGTGGCCAGTATTTCTCTGTGATATGGGAAATATCGAGTGTGTCCATGACCATAACCATAGCCACTGCCACAACTACGACTATAACGATGGCTTCTGCTGGAGCCAACAGCATTCACTTCTAGGAGTGCTGTTGAGCCAGTTCATCTGGCTTCATGATTTCTCAATAATAACTCATGTTAAAGCTGTCAATTTTGGATACCCTTTTTCTCGATATTGTTACTGCAGGACAATATTCGAGGTATGAAAAGTGGAGAATGTCTTCTCCAATATAACTTCATTAGTAACTTTTTCTCCACAAATTTTTTAACTAAGATGTAGTTTTATACATCACGGAGTTCACGGTCTTACAATCTTGCAACGTCAGGTGCAACCATTCATACCGTACAGTGGGTAGTACGACCATCTTCAGGTGGTCAAATCTTTCTTTTTATCCACATGACATATGGATCTCCTTTTTTTAGCATTTAGATGCATTTCTGTATGACATATAATTTTTTTTCAGAAATATCAAGGGCTACAAATTCGAATTTAGCGAGATCAATAAATGCGTACCTGTCTTCTGGCTTTAATAACGGCAGAGACTCGTGCTGGTAACGTGTTATAAAATTAGGGTAGTGTTAGAATAAAATCTACACACTACACACTAAGAAAATTCTAACTATTCTTTGCACAAGAATTTCTCTTCAAACTTCTCTCTTTCTTTCTCTCACAATTCTTTCTCTAATCTTTCTTTCACTAATCTTTATTTCACAAAATGATGGTGTATTACAAGTTTAGAGAATAGCTCTATTTATAGAGCTCTAATTAGTGAAATACATCATGGCATACATCATCTTCAACTAATCTCAATTAATGGTGTCTCCACTAAATGGTGGACATCCATAAAAATCTTCTAATAATTCACATAAATCCATAATTAGTGGAGCCTCCACTAATTAATGGAGATTCCAATAATTCATAACAAAAATTTAAATTTACAAAATAAAAGAAGATCAAGTTTGTTTACCATTGCCAAAAGTATCAAGTTCTCCTTGTTTTTGTTAGGCATATTCCTCCAATCCATCCATTCAATTGAACAAAACTCCTTTTTTCTTGCCACAATTCCCAACCAGCCACCTAAGATTCCACTTCCTCTTTTAATTGATTGACTTAGCTCATTGAAGTGAATTGTAATCCACTCATTATTGGGCAATGTCCACACATCTTTTGGACTTATACCCCATTTTTTTTTGTACATTCCCTTACTCATTTGGACCATAATTAGTTATATTTAATATTTTAAAAGTAATATTTCAAAGACAATATAATGTTGTACCCTTTATTTCTACATCATCATAAACTTCACTGTCTACGTCTTCTTCTTGTACTTGAGTATCAATGAATTGGTATTCACTAGATGGTTGAGTCTCACTATCAGAATTTAAAGCGTTCATTTGAAGTGCTTCTGCTGCAAATTCGCCTTGACTATTGTCGTTATAGTCTCTTAAACGTTTTCTTCCCATATAAAAATCCTAATAAAGCAGTCAACAATTAATTCTTAATAAAAATTATAATTGGCACCCACATAGAATAAACTGGCCCTTTCAAGCAAGATTACATGAATCAGGAAAATTAAATAAACCAATCACATGATTATAGCCAGAATCAAAACAGAAGCTTGTTTTGGTAATAAGACACACTGAATGGCCCTTAATGAGCTCTAATGCGTCAAGGAGTGTTGATGCATTCTTCAAAAATAAAATAAGGTGATCTTATAAGAAAGTCAACAATTATGTGTTATGCTATTGATAGGACATAGGTTATTATAACTAACTTTGCACAAAATCTTGACAAAATGATGAAAAGAAATTGGTTTGAGTGTTCTATGGAACTCTTGTGGAAAAGCCTTATTGAACCATTACTAAATTTGTTACACCACACACATGGACCCCCCCCCCCACCTTCTACAAGAAGAATTATGCAACTAATGGCCAATCAGTTAAGCCTTTCAACTCTTCATATTTTCAATAATACCTGCTTAGATATCCCATCATTAATTGCAGAAATTTGTTATCAAAATATTAAAAAAGACCAAGAGAAGGAAACTAAAAGTGACCGAAAGTAATATGGTCAAGATAATTACTATGTACAAATTCCTAAAATAAATTTAGCCTCTAAAATTTGTTCTAATTTCACCACTGGGACCTAAGTTTTAAAACAAACTCATCGTATTAAACACTTTCATGACATGGAAGGTTTACAAAAGTAGGAAGAAATATACATAATATAAAATTGTGATTAAATATTTACAATATTATCATGAATATATGATTTGGTATACAAAATTATTATAAAGTCACATATATATAAAAACTCAATGTCAACCATATCCTAGTCTAAACATAAATCAGCATGATAAGAACCAAAATATCTGCCTATGCCTAGTGGAACATGAACATTATCCAACTACATGAATTTTCAAATGCTCATGACATAAATCATGATGAGCATTTATTTAATATATCTTAAGCTAATATTTGTTTTACACCCACATATGTTTTCGCTGAATATTCCCATGGATTAAAAGTATTTCTTTGCAAATGGTAAACGAATCTGAGGGATTTGGTGTAAAAGGTAGAAACTGGTGAGATAGCATTGATACTCGTGTCTTCCCTTTTCTTCTATCTAGTTTTGTCTCACACCGCTGTGAAAACAAGCACAGTAAACTTTCAAAACGAATTGAACGAAAGGACTATTTTGATACAAATTTCATATTTATAAGGATTACATACCTATAAATAACTTGGAAGCTAGAGAGAGAAAAGAGGTAGAGAGAGAAGCTCTCAACTCCCTTGAGTCCTCTTTCTGACTCTCATCTCCATTGCTGCCAATGATAGGTCTTCAAGCTGCACTGTTATTGCATGTTCTTTCTTCTGGTTAGTTCTATATGTGATTTGTGGGGTGTTCTGTACGTGATTTGTGGGGTGCGGTTCAGCATCTGTAGTTGTGTCCGGTATACCTAGACATTTCTGACCTACATGTATGAGTCGGTTCTTGGAGCCTAGTTGTCCATTGGTACTGCTGCGCTAGGGTTTCCTCTTAGGTTTTCTGTCCTTCATGCTTCTACCTGTTTCTAACTGATTTCCTAATCTTAAAGTCTTCTGCACTTCCCTAGGTTTTCTTGTCGACCTTGGTCTGTCTGTCTATCAAATTTTGTTAGCTTCTGTATTTAGTTCATTTAGATGTAAGGGCGTGAATCTTTTTCCTGTCCAAAGGCTAGGTACCATATTGAGTCGACAGTTCTCCTGCTTCAGGTGCCCATCCTTATATTCCTGGCTTTAGAGTTTGTTTTCTCCGATCGGTTTTTACCATCTTCTCCATTCGAAAACCAGTTTGAATGCTGATGAAATCCGTATCGGTCTTCAATATTCCTTCTGTGCTAAGCTCCAATTAGAATTTCACTCTGCCAGTATCTAACTACCCCAGCTAATTGTCAGTCTTCTACTCCTCATATCCCAAGAAGTCTCCTACCTACTCCAACCCCGCATGCGGTCTTTCTTCTACCTACTCCAACAGAGAGCTGAATCCGTCTGCTGTGCTGTTTGATGGCCTGGACCTAATGGTCCAAACCAGAGGTAGGAAAAAACTGACATCTTCTGGGGTGGTGTCGTCTTCCACACCCCAGAAATTCCTACATTCTCCCCAGGTTGAATCTCATTTTCCCACTGCCCCTGCAGTGATCATGGCCAATCTACACCCGACATCACTAACCCTACCCGAGACATCTCTGGTCCCTAACCCCAGTCCGCCTCAATCTCCCTCTCTCATTATTGAGTTGCCTTATTTGCAACCACCAGAACCTATCCTAGTGTCCTCCTCTGTGGGCCATGATGTTGGGAGCATTCCCCCTCCAGCTTCACCGAATCATTCTAACCCCCATGGTCCATGTGTGGGGAACTCTGACCCATCACAGACAATGTCTCCTATCAATCCGGTGGGGAACATTTCACCCTCTCATCTCAAGCCTCTTCCCCATCCCAATCAACCGAACACCAATAAAAATTCTCAGTCTTGGGCTAGTATTGTGAAAAGGAACCGGGTACAGCAAAATGGACTTAAACTCAGTCACATGCCCAGCTCGAGTAAGGTCATTGAAATTGAAGCTTTAGACTTAGCAGATGCTAAGGAAAAGCTGGGTTTCTGCCTCGTGGGAATGTTTGCTGGCAGATTCCCTGGTATGAAAGCAATCATGGACCTCATCAAGCAATGGAGTATTCAAACCAAGGTGCATAATCATGCTTCAGGGTGGCTGATTTTCAGATTCAAAACGGAAGATGATAGGCAAAAGGTTCTTCGAGGAGGACCCTATGCTGTGTTTGGACGTTCACTGATGCTCAAGATGATGGCTTCGGACTTTGATTTCTCTCTTGATGATGTGAGCATAATGCCCATATGGGTAACGTTTCCAGCCTTGCCATTTGGTTGCTGGAATATGAAAGCCCTAAGCAAGATTGCCTCTGCTATTGGAATTCCAGTGATGACAGACATGCTAACTGCAAATTTTGATCGTGTGTCATATGCTCGAGTCCTTGTTGAAGTGGATGTGTCCAAGCCTCTCTAGTGAAGCTGGTGCCAATTCGTTTACCATCCGGTAAAATCAAACAACAAGTAGTCAGATTTGAATTTGAACCTGCCTATTGTAGCTTATGTTGTAAATTTGGTCATGTCACGGATGCATGCATGGGGAAAAAATGAAAACAAAGGAACAAAATCTGGCCCCCAAGACTGATGGCTCTGCATTTGGGTAGAAGAAAAAGAAAAAAAATCGGAAGAGGTATGTGTCGGCACCTGTGGGACAGGAAAACCCTCTGCGTTCTCCATCACCTGAAGTTGTAAGGAATTCTTTCAATGATAGAGGGAAACAACCAGATAATTGTTTGGAACAAAATAATTCTGGGGATGGTCACATGGGGAAAAATGCCAAAAATGATACACTTGGACAGAGTAAATCTGCTGTATGTGATGCACCTTCCTCATCTATTGGACCAAGTAGAGAGACATGGGATAGAAGAGGTAGGTCCAAGGTTAGACGTGGGGGACACCAATATTGGAGATCAAAATCTCAGCAGTATGTTCACTTAACAAAGAGAATTTCTACCTCTCCCTCTAGGCCTGATGATTATGTCAATGAAGCTCAAAAGGAAATAAGGGATGCTGGGAAAGCCACTGTCCAGACAACAAGACCTATCTGCCCGGTAGGGAAGGAAAATGCACGAAGCAATAGTGACTTGTTTGGGGCCCAACGGGCACCAAATAATCTCCAATGAGAGTAGCTTGCTAGAATATTAGAGGGTTCAATAAGACCTTCAAGCACTATGGTGTTCAGAAATTCATTTCTAAACACTGTATCGATGTTATTGGATTACTAGAAACTATGCTCACTTCTATTGGGCTACACAACATTTTACAAACCAAGTTCCCTAATTGGTCGACTATCCATAATTTGGATGAAGCTGAAGGTGGGAGAATTGTCATCTTATGGAATGGTGCAAAGGTGGATGTCCATTTAATCCACCTTTCGCCTCAGGCTATCACTGTGATCATAACCTGTAAGATTACTCATGCTATATACTTCTTCACTTTCATTTATGCTTACAATTCTGTAGTGGTTCGTAAGAGCTTATGGGATGATATCCAATCACTATCGTCTTCTATGTCGGAGGCATGGATCCTTCTTGGAGATTTTAATTCCTATATGCATGTAGATGATAAACTTGGCGGTTCACAACCTTCTTCATATGAAATTAGGGATTTTGCGACATTATGTGATGAAACTGGTTTGGAAGACCTACCCTACGTCGGACCAAGATTCTCTTGGACAAATTCTAGGGTGTGGTCCAAACTAGATAGAGTAATGGGTAATGAGGCATGGTTTCAGTCTTCTACCCAGGCATCAGTGGAATTTTTACCTATTTGCTGCATTTCTGATCATAGTCCGGCTATTTGGTCAGTGGTTGAGAACAATGTGGGAGCTGTTCGTCCTTTCAGATTCCTCAATCTTTGGACCGACCATGACTCTTTCTACAATATTGTGCAATGGGTTTGGGAACAAACATACGTGGGTTTTCACCAGTTCACCCTTTGCCGTCGTTTGAAAATGATGAAGCGTGACTTGCGAAAGCTAAACCATATAGAATTCTCTCATCTGTCTGACCGTGTTGAGCATGCAAACCAGGCAGTTGTCAATGCCCAACAGCTTCTACTTGCCAATCCTGTGGATCATAACCTTATGGTACATTTCAAGGATTGTAAAATTTCGGCAATGCGTATCGCGGAGGCAGAAATGAAGTTCTACCAACAACTTGCTAAGGGTAGATATGTGGCTCATGTTGATAAAAACACTCGTTACTTTGTCAACATTTTCAGACGAAACAAAAAGCGGAGCTTCATTGCATCAATTCAGAAGGATGATGGCAACATGACTGATAGCCCAAAAGATCTTGCTGATGAATTTGTGGGTTACTTTCGAAAGACTCTTGGAACAAAGATAAACTGCCAGGAAATTAATGTGGACTATGTAAGAGCTGGGCCAATGGTTCCTCGTGACATGAAAGTGGACGTGGTTAGGGATGTCAACATACAGGATATCAAGTTAACCCTATGGGACATTGGTGATTGTAAAGCCCCTGGCCCTGATGGCTACTCAGCATTGTTTTTCAAGAAAGCTTGGGGTACGGTTGGCCAGAGCCTTTTTGATGCTGTATCGGAATTCTTCACTTCTGGGAAAATTCTTAAGCAAATTAACCATTCTATTATCACCCTGATTCCGAAATTCGATCATACTGAGAGGGTATGTGACTATAGACCCATATCTTGCTGTAACGTGACCTACAAGATTATATCTAAGATCTTGGCTGACAGACTTAAACTAGTTGTACCACACCTGGTAGACACTTCCCAATCTGCTTTCATTCAGGACAGACTCATGACAGACAACATCTAGATGGTCCAAGAATGTATGTATAGTAGAAGAAGAGTGTCTCCTCGATGCACAATAAAGGTGGACCTACGTAAGGCTTATGACTCTGTTAATTGGGTTTTTTTACTGGATCTACTCCATGAGCTTGGGTTCCCTCCTCTCTTTGTGAATTGGATTGAGCAATGTGTCATGACTACTTCTTTCTCTCTTGCTATCAATGGGACTATCCATGGTTTCTTTACCGTTGCAAAGGGTCTACGCCAAGGTGATCCGATATCCCCCCTTTTGTTTGTTATTTTCTTAGAATATTTCTCGCGGGTGGTCAAAGTGCACACACTTGGAACATTATTCAATTATCATCCCAAGTGTAAGGAGTTAAAGATTACTCACCTTGCTTTTGCGGATGACCTTATGCTGTTTGCTAGGGGTGACTGTTCTTCTATTCGCATTCTCCTTGATTGCCTTGATGAATTTAAAAGATATTTGAGTCTTGATATCAATAAGGACAAATCCAGTATCTATCTAGTCGGGATTAGTATGAATGAGCAGGAGAATATTCGTGATACTACTGGAATCCCCATTGGGGAATTTCCATTTCGATACCTTGGCCTACCAATCATGAATGGCAGGATTAGGCTTACTTACTACAAACCATTACTTGATCGTATTGGCTCGTACATTGGACGTTGGTCTGCTCGGTCACTCTCTTATGTCTGGCCGCCTCCAAGCCGATCCAATCCGTTCTCCAAGGTGTTGAGTGCTTACGGTTATCTATTCTCCCTACACCATCCGCAATCATATGTCGGTTGGATAGGATGGCTAGGGATTTCTGTGGGATTCAAAGAAATCTATGGTTGCTTGGAAGAATATCCATCTTCCAAAAATTGAGGGCGGACTGGGATTGCGGAACTTGCACACTTGGAATGAAGCACTACTGACCGAGAATCATTTGGGACATCCAAGCGGAGAAACAATCAATGTGGGTCAAATGGGTGAACCACTTCTATTTGAAGGACGAGATCGGTTTGGGAGTGTGATCATCACGAGGAATTCTCACCATTGTTTCGCGAGTTGTTAACAATTAGGGATATGATTATGGAGTGCGAACTGGATATTCAAGTTGCGGTTGATCTTCTTCATTCTTGGGCTACGAGCAATAACTCCTTCACTTGTCTTGCGTATGACTATCTTCGTTCAAGTGCACGGATCTGTGTATTGGGCTAATACCATATGGAAGCAAGGACTGACTCCCAAACACTCATTCATCCTTTGGTTGTGTGCTAAGGGTAGGTCGAAGACTAAGGATACATTTGTGTTCGGGATGGACGACTTATCTTGTCCTCTATGTAAGGTATATCCGGAAACGACTAATCATCTGTTCTTCAGATGCTCAATTTCTGCAGCAATTTGGAAGGAAGTGAAACGGTGGCTTCGTCTACCATTCAGTTTGAACTTGGCCAAGTCTTGTCTCAAGTGGTATAAGCGTGGCAATCGTGGTACGTCGTGGTTCAGTAAGGCTAGATCCACTGCTTTGGCAGCAACTTTCTACTACATCTGGTGTGCTCATAATAAAGCCATTTTTGAGGATGCGGTTTGCCTACCGTCGCAAATTATAAAGAAAATTAAAACACATGTGTACACTATTATTTTTAACTTGTACCCTGGTGTCCTGCAAACCTTTGAATCCTTTTTTTTGAGTACCACTAGCTGACAGTCTCCTTGACTGTCAACTAGTAACCCATGTAAATTTCTCTTATATATATTAATATATTTACATTTACATAAAAAAAAAGATTACATTGAATAGAGTATATTTGAGGAATCTGATTGATATAATTGCATATTTCTAAAGACTAAATTGAAAATTATCCCATTTTGCACTTGAAAGTAAATATTTTATTTTAAAATAATTTAAGGATCAATAAAATTATTTGTTCTCTCTATATATATATATCCAATAGGTTACAAATTTCGCTTAGCCAATGATCCAATAAGGGGAATAATTGGAACAAGGGTATCGAATTTCTTAATAGCATTATTGATTAGAAATGCATTTTCTAGCATTTGACTCCGTACAATTGAAGGGTTTAGTCGCACACTTGAAAGATAACCCAAAGTCAAGGGAATGATTGGACAATTGTTTTATACATACCCTTTCCGAGTGAAACCACAAGTCAAAATTACATTGCCAAAAATTGACAAGATAAGATTTCCATTTGTTCATCGAAAGAGCCATATATATATATATATATATATATATATATATATATAATTGTTTTATACATACAAGATAATTGTTTTATACATACCCTTTCCGAGTGAAACCACAAGTCAAAATTACATTGCCAAAAATTGACAAGATAATTGTTTTATACATACCCTTTCCGAGTGAAACCACAAGTCAAAATTACATTGCCAAAAATTGACAAGATAAGATTTCCATTTGTTCATCGAAAGAGCCACATATATATATATATATATATATATATATAGAGAGAGAGAGAGAGAGAGAGAGAGAGAGGGTGTTGCTAACATCATAAATAGAGGTAGTATATTAGCATTGTACCCATTTTTAGTAAACAAGAAAATCAAAAATAATTTTATACTATTTCATTAATATTAAGGATATTTTAGTAAATATAAAATGACCAATAGGAATCTCATTAAATAATCTAATAGTTACTTCTCCTGTCTTACTTTTCTATTTTTTGCAACTTACCAATATAGAATATTGTAATCAAATATAATTAGATAAAAAGATTTTTTTTTTTATAAAAAAAAATCTCATCTAAGGCACTTTCAATTGGCATTGTAAGTATCTTTTTGATGGAACTAGATGTGATGGGAAAAAATAAAATAAATTGCATGTAATAACCTGTCAAAGACAAGATTTTAAAATTTATCAATATGACCATATAAATCAAAAATTACATATGGCCATTGGGGATGTGAGAAAAGATAATAAAATTTATGTAAAATATTTATAAATTAATTATCTATTCAAATAATTTATAATAATATTTTAATTAATAAATTTTATGTAAAATTTAAAATTATATTTATATTTTATGCTCGAATGATGAACTTTATTTAGCATATCAGCTTCTCCGGTCAAAGAACAATAACATTTGAGTCCCTGATTGATGTGGGATATGCAGCTTTTTCTATCCGCATGCATAGCATTGTGTTACACAGGAGATGAACAAGAAAGACGGTGAAATCAACAATAGAGGCCCTAGAAAAGGTTGAAGAACAACTGAACAGGAAGAAGTTCTTTGGAGGAGTTAAAATTGGAATGGCAGATCTCGTACCTGGAGTCCTTTCTTATCTGCTACCTTTGTTTGAAGAAGTTGCATCAGTGAAGATTCTTGACTCCTCGAAGTTCCCAGCCACCGCCCAGTGGATGAAAATTTTTCTCAACCACCCACTGATTAGTGACGGCCTGCCATCAAAGGATAAGATGATTGCTTATTTTCAGAAACGAAGAAAAGAAATTGTAGCTCTAAATCAAATGGCTTCCGTAAAACGGGGTTGATTCACAAATTCAAGCACTTGAATTCTTGTAGCGTTTCATGTAATCCTATTTGAAGGGATATTCACTTAGCTTTGGATTCAAAAATTCTTCAATGGCGTGAGCGATGATGCAGATCAGGTAGCTGTCAAAAACTGATCAGGTTTTGGTAGTTCTTTAATTCGTACTCTATTTTCTGCTTTGATTGTAATCTAAAAGTGTCCCAAAAATTAGTTGTATTTTGATGGATTCCATTGCACCAAAACTTCTTTGCTCTTTGATTTCCCACACTACTTTTTCAATGATAAATTGGCGAAACACTTCTCCAACCAGGAACTTACTGATGAGGCTGCGTAATATGGGATTGAAGCACAGCTCAGATCTGCACTAGCTCAGAGTCCACTCAGATGCATCCGACCCTCCCTTTTTTACTACTATCCGCACTCTTCCGACGGCATCATTTCCGACATCAACGCCGTTGACTCGATGACTATGTGTGCTTTGCTCACACTGGTCAGGTTTCACTTTATAAGTAAACTCACTACGCATAGCATATTTGCATTGCTGTTCATTAAAATTAGAGATAAGTTTTTAAATTCAAATTATATAATCAGATTCTCATTAAATGTAACCAATGCTTTCCTTGTATTCTATCCAATCTATATTGCTTACGAAAATAATTTCTCAACTATTACTCTAATTTTACTCTTTCCAAACTAACGAAAAATCTCAAATTAGAAGGTAGCATCGTTGTTGTTTTTTTTCCCCATAGCAATAAATCATCAAAATTGAAAATTGGAACAGTAATGCCTTCCAAGCAACCATAGATGGTTATCTATTCTCCCTACACCATCTGCAATCATATGTCAGTTGGATAGGATGGCTAGGGATTTCCTGTGGGATTCAAAGAAATCTATGGTTGCTTGGAAGAATATCCATCTTCCAAAAATTGAGGGCGGACTGGGATTGCGGAATTTGCACACTTGGAATGAAGCACTACTGACCAGAATCATTTGGGACATCCAAGCGGAGAAACAATCAATGTGGGTCAAATGGGTGAACCACTTCTATTTGAAGGACAGATCAATTTGGGAGTGTGATCATCACGTGGAATTCTCACCATTGTTTCGCAGGCTGTTAACAATTAGGGATATGATTATGGAGTGCGAACTGGATATTCAAGTTGCGGTTGATCTTCTTCATTCTTGGGCTCTGAGCAATAACTCCTTCACTTGCCTTGCGTATGACTATCTTCGTTCAAGTGCACGGACTGTGTATTGGTTTAATACCATATGGAAGCAAGGACTGACTCCCAAACACTCATTCATCCTTTGGTTGTGCGCTAAGGGTAGACTGAAGAATAAGGATACATTTATGTTCAGGATGGACGACTTATCTTGTCCTCTATGTAAGGTATATCCGGAAACGACTAATCATCTGTTCTTCAGATGCTCAATTTCTGCAGCAATTTGGAAGGAAGTGAAACGGTGGCTTCGTCTACCATTCAGTTTGAACTTGGCCAAGTCTTGTCTCAAGTGGTATAAGTGTGGCAATCGTGGTACGTCGTGGTTTAGTAAGGCTAGATCCATTGCTTTGGCAGCAACTTTCTACTACATCTGGTGTGCTCATAATAAAGCCATTTTTGAGGATGCGGTTTGCCTACTGTCGCAAATTATAAAGAAAATTAAAACACATGTGTACGCTGTTATTTTTAACTTGTACCCTGGTGTCCTGCAAACCTTTGAATCCTTTTTTTTGAGTACCACTAGCTGACAGTCTCCTTGACTGTCAACTAGTAACCCATGTAAATTTCTCTTATATATATATTAATATATTTACATTTACATAAAAAAAAAAGATTACATTGAATAGAGTATATTTGAGGAATCTGATTGATATAATTGCATATTTCTAAAGACTAAATTGAAAATTATCCCATTTTGCACTTGAAAGGTAAATATTTTATTTTAAAATAATTTAAGGATCAATAAAATTATTTGTTCTCTCTATATATATATATCCAATAGGTTACAAATTAGCCAATGATCCAATCAGGGGAATAATTGTTATAAGGGTATCGAATTTCTTAATAGCATTATTGATTAGAAATGCGTTTTCTAGCATTTGATTCCGTACAATTGAAGGGTTTAGTCGCACACTTGAAAGATAACCCAAAGTCAAGGGAATGATTGGACAATTGTTTTATACATACCCTTTCCGAGTGAAACCACAAGTCAAAATTACATTGCCAAAAATTGACAAGATAAGATTTCCATTTGTTCATCGAAAGAGCCACATATATATATATATATATATATATATAGTTTTATACATACAAGATAATTGTTTTATACATACCCTTTCCGAGTGAAACCACAAGTCAAAATTACATTGCCAAAAATTGACAAGATAATTGTTTTATACATACCCTTTCCGAGTGAAACCACAAGTCAAAATTACATTGCCAAAAATTGACAAGATAAGATTTCCATTTGTTCATCGAAAGAGCCACATATATATATATATATATATATATATATATAGAGAGAGAGAGAGAGAGAGAGAGGGTGTTGCTAACATCATAAATAGAGGTAGTATATTAGCATTGTACCCATTTTTAGTAAACAAGAAAATCAAAATTAATTTTATACTATTTCATTAATATTAAGGATATTTTAGTAAATATAAAATGACCAATAGGAATCTCATTAAATAATCTAATAGTTACTTCTCCTGTCTTACTTTTCTATTTTTTGCAACTTACCAATATAGAATATTGTAATCAAATATAATTAGATAAAAAGATTTTTTTTTTATAAAAAAATCTCATCTAAGGCACTTTCAATTGGCATTGTAAGTATCTTTTTGATGGAACTAGATGTGATGGGAAAAAATAAAATAAATTGCATGTAATAACCTGTCAAAGACAAGATTTTAAAATTTATCAATATGACCATATAAATCAAAAATTACATATGGCCATTGGGGATGTGATGAAGAGAAGGCATTACTGTTCCAATTTTCAATTTTGATGATTTATTGCTATGGGGAAAAAAAACAACAACGATGCTACCTTCTAATTTGAGATTTTTCGTTAGTTTGGAAAGAGTAAAATTAGAGTAATAGTTGAGAAATTATTTTCGTAAGCAATATAGATTGGATAGAATACAAGGAAAGCATTGGTTACATTTAATGAGAATCTGATTATATAATTTGAATTTAAAAACTTATCTCTAATTTTAATGAACAGCAATGCAAATATGCTATGCGTAGTGAGTTTACTTATAAAGTGAAACCTGACCAGTGTGAGCAAAGCACACATAGTCATCGAGTCAACGGCGTTGATGTCGGAAATGATGCCGTCGGAAGAGTGCGGATAGTAGTAAAAAAGGGAGGGTCGGATGCATCTGAGTGGACTCTGAGCTAGTGCAGATCTGAGCTGTGCTTCAATCCCATATTACGCAGCCTCATCAGTAAGTTCCTGGTTGGAGAAGTGTTTCGCCAATTTATCATTGAAAAAGTAGTGTGGGAAATCAAAGAGCAAAGAAGTTTTGGTGCAATGGAATCCATCAAAATACAACTAATTTTTGGGACACTTTTAGATTACAATCAAAGCAGAAAATAGAGTACGAATTAAAGAACTACCAAAACCTGATCAGTTTTTGACAGCTACCTGATCTGCATCATCGCTCACGCCATTGAAGAATTTTTGAATCCAAAGCTAAGTGAATATCCCTTCAAATAGGATTACATGAAACGCTACAAGAATTCAAGTGCTTGAATTTGTGAATCAACCCCGTTTTACGGAAGCCATTTGATTTAGAGCTACAATTTCTTTTCTTCGTTTCTGAAAATAAGCAATCATCTTATCCTTTGATGGCAGGCCGTCACTAATCAGTGGGTGGTTGAGAAAAATTTTCATCCACTGGGCGGTGGCTGGGAACTTCGAGGAGTCAAGAATCTTCACTGATGCAACTTCTTCAAACAAAGGTAGCAGATAAGAAAGGACTCCAGGTACGAGATCTGCCATTCCAATTTTAACTCCTCCAAAGAACTTCTTCCTGTTCAGTTGTTCTTCAACCTTTTCTAGGGCCTCTATTGTTGATTTCACCGTCTTTCTTGTTCATCTCCTGTGTAACACAATGCTATGCATGCGGATAGAAAAAGCTGCATATCCCACATCAATCAGGGACTCAAATGTTATTGTTCTTTGACCGGAGAAGCTGATATGCTAAATAAAGTTCATCATTCGAGCATAAAATATAAATATAATTTTAAATTTTACATAAAATTTATTAATTAAAATATTATTATAAATTATTTGAATAGATAATTAATTTATAAATATTTTACATAAATTTTATTATCTTTTAAAAAATCTAAAATAATATTTTTTTAAAAAAAATTTCTAAAACAAGTGCACCCTTAAATATTTCTTGTAGCTTTGAATAAAATATTTAAATATTTAATATAAACTTTCATAATTTACGTGATACCAGCTCTATTAATTATTGAATTCTACTGTTATGTTCTTAATTGATAAAAATAAAAATTATAATGTGTACATGATTAAATATTTTTTAAATTCTTAAAAAAAATACAATTATAGTACGAGGGAATATATTGATACAATAAACAATTGACTATGTAAAAATATTCTTGGCTATGTAAACTTTGAAGGAACATAATTATTGAAAATCTGGTGACGTTCTCCGCATGCTTTTCTTGTGGGTGAACTGTCACTTTTAATTTTAGGAATATGAATCTTATCTTTCTTAATTAAATATTCTTTTAAATTTTTATATTAATATAAGTTGAGAGAATACGAATCTTATATTGATACAACAAACATAGGCGGAAAAATTCTTAAAACTTTATGACTCTAAAAATTTTTATAATTTTATATTTCAGTTCTCAAAAATTTTTTAAAAAATTTTACTATTATCCTTACAAAAATTATAACATTACCCTTATAACATATTATTTTATATAACTTACTCTCAATCCAGGTTAAGATTCTATCCTGACAACAAACATTGTGGAAGTATTAACTAAAACATGAACAAGCATGAAATTTTTTTGTTTAACCTCTTTAATTCATGCCAAAATAAAACAGTTATCACGTTCTACTTGAAAAGAACAAGTAGGGAAAATTTACCTTTTCTTCAGCAAATTTGATCCAGAAGCGTGCTTGAGCTCTTTCATAAGGATCTTGGGGCAACAGTGGACTCTGTTTCCAGACCTCTTCAATGTAGTCCAAGATGACCAATGATTCAGATATAGGGTTTCCACCATGAACAAGCACGGGCACCTTCCCATGAACGGGGTTCAACTCCAAGAGCAGAGAGCTCTTGTTGAAGTTATCCTCTTCGATGTACTCATACTCAATGCCCTTCAGTTTCAGTGCCCATTTCACCTTTTGAGGAAAAGGGCTCACCCAGAATCCCAAGAGCTTAACCCCCTTCATCTCCATCTTCTTGAGCTCCACAAATCTCTTATTTTCGCCAGACGTGGTTTATATATATATGTAGATTGTTTCTTGGTCTAAAGTGGATCCATATTAATAAGCAAGCAATATTTACACAGAAAGGGCTAGAAACCCTTGAGCCGCCTCTCCTTGGCCCCCCAGAATGTTCCGAACCCTAACTATAGTTAACCGGGGAGTCTCAGTCTGAAAGAGGTGGCAGAATGAAGTCGGTATCTGACATCATATAAAATTGATATATATACCTTGTTTCTAGAAACGATGAATACGAAATTTGGACGAACTCGGTCTATGACCCCACCTCTCGACTGAATTCAATTAGACAGCCAAATTACCCTATTTGCAGGACACAAATTCTTTCTCCCAAATCTCTCTCCTATCCTCTCTTCTTCTCTAAAAAAGTTACCAAATATCCCTTTCATACTCTTTTTTTATTTTTTCAAATAATAATAAAAGAAACTTTTATATGGAAAAAATAAAAAGAGAGAATAGAAAGGATATTTCGTAGTTTCGTGAAAGTAAGGGAGAGGATGGAGGAGGGATTTTGGTGAGGATTAGTAAATAGTAATTAGAGAAGATGTAATTTATTATTAGAAACATCTCTTATCAAGCATTGTATTCAATCACACTCTTCAAATCAATATTTTTAGAATCGGACCAGACATTGAATCGGAAAATTTATTGGTTTATGGTTCAATGGTTTAACCGCAATTGAATTACAATTGAATTATAATTGAATCAATAATATTATAATTTAAAATTTTTAAATACAATTATTTTAAAGAATAAAATTGATCAATGATATAATATAATATAATTCAAATTCATAAAGATATAAACAATGAAATTGAGAGAAAATTATAATATTTTCTCTATTACTATAAACTATTTAATCCATTTATGTAACTTATTTTTTTCTTATGGATAATTATTTAATCTACCTAAGAGAGAGAACGGCTCAATTCAGTTAGACTAACCAGTTCACTGATTTTCCGACTGAATTGGCTGGTTTAAACGATTTACACAAAATAAAACGATTAGCTCAAAGCAAAGGATTGAACCGATTAGGACACTGCTTCATGGTGTAGCCGATCTGATCCAAAACATAGTGCTTCTAACTATACATAAAAAGAAAAAATATGTCAAATGTTGTCTTTTGTTTTATTTTATTTTTTTATATTCTAAGGTAAGACACTTGCCTTATTTTTTTTTAAAAAATTATTATTTTTTGATGTAAACCTTTTGCATTTTCTTTAAAACCAAACTTTTGTCTTCATTTAAAGTTAATAAGATATAAACAGTAAAAATGACATGATTCTGTTTTTTTTTTTTTTTAATGTCATTTTTCCTAGTAAATCAATGGATGTTGGATTTAATATTAAGGTATTTTACAATGTTTTTCTTTTATATCTCTTATACAGTAATACAAGATTTTTGTAGCAGAGACGGCTTCTCCCTTACAATAATACAAAGAAGCAGAGAAATATCCAAGTTATCATTTGGCTATAAATGATTTAAACTTTACCCAAGCCAAACTTTGTAGTTGGTTTGGACGAAAATTTTCCACACTAGCGAGACTAATTTGACCAATTCATTTTCAAAGTTTACTAATATATATGTCCATTTACTAGTATGTCATTTTCAAATTCTTTTTACGTAATTGAATTGGACATATTAGTAAACTCCGAAAATTAACATATTTCTTTTTTTCGTCCCTTCCGACTAATGCAAACAGATGGATGAGTTGTTATATTTGATATGATTGCTTTGAATTATTGGCAAAGATTCAAATTGACCTGAATTTTTAGGACTATGATTCGAAAGAGATTTTTTTTTTTTTTTATTCTGTAGTAAAACACTAACTTGTATTTAGAGCCCATAATTATAACATCTCTATAATAATTCTATAATAATAATAATAATAAAATCTCTTTCTTATTCAGACACATAAATTAATAAATTGATTGAACTACATAAATTTATTATTTTTCTTATTTTTATTTTTATTTCTTTTAATTATTACTTTTTTATAATATATATATATATATATATATTACTGGCAAAAAGGACAATCATTTGTCAACTTTCTTAGGGACGTTAACAAAAAGAGAGGTTTCATTAATTAGATCACAATCTTTGAGTCTTTTCGGCAACGATGGCATACAATTATTTAGTGTGCAAGGAGACAAATCTTAAGAGATAGACCTTAGGTAAGGCACCATGGCACACACCCAGCTAACGAATTCACTTGGTTTATTTTATTTGTTTTTTCCCAGAGGTTGGATCCTTTTAGATAACTAAATGAGGGGAATAAGATCAAGAATCGAAATATAACGAACACAGCTTATCCAGCTTATAGAAAACTAAGAAGCAAATGAAATAGATGCAGATCAGAGGCATTTACAGTAGAAAGCTCTGCTTAACTGTCACAAGATAACGGTTCATCCCATCCTTTGGGGCGACTCGTTCTTTTTCAGTGAGTTGCCAAGAAATAATTTTACCTACTGAGTTGTGGTAGGGAATTTGGACGAGTCAATAAACTTCATGGGGAGAATTTCCATACCCAGGCAGCTGATAAGAAATAAGTTCAGGCCCAAATATCCACTTTTGTCTCCTCCAAAAAGAAATGCCTTCCCTTTCATCTCCTATTGATCTTTTCCATGCCTCTATTGGTCATTCCATTGCCCTTTCTTGTTCATCCCCTCTCCAACATAGCGTTCGCCTTATTGCTTCTTGGAGCTAGATTTCAAAGAAAAGCTAGAACTATGTGCCATTTATGATGACATCGTTTAATGACGAGGTCTTGTATATTTCACTTAATTTTGAAATATTTAATATAAGTTGATAAATAAATTTTTTTTACTTTTGAGCGCAAATCTTAACTATAACAAGAGAAAAGAGGTTACTAGAAATGGCAATGGGTTGGGGCGAATCGAAAATTAGAAATTTCGATTTCACCTCAATATTCTCCAATTAAATCTTCATCCTCAACCCGTCCTAGATACTGAGAAAAGTGGGAATACAAAATAATTCCCAATCCTTATCCAGTGGAGAAGTGAGGGCTCACCTGGGCCCGTAGAGGCCTAATTGGAAATTAGGCTTAAAATTTCCCAATTTAGTCTAAAGTTAAAAATAAAATAAAAATTCACAAAAAATTTACAAAACATAATCACTATTAAAATTTTAATATAAACACAATAAAATAAATCATCGAACAAAAATTAAATAACAACACTTGACTTCTTATAAAATGATATATATATATATATATATATATCATATATGTGTATGTGTATATATATGTACACATACATATATATGTACATATATACACGCATATTTTCATCTCTTGAAGTTACCGCTACCATATAACGCTTGTTAGACTTTTAATAGATTAAAGCTGCGTGATTAGACTTTTTGTAAAACAAAGGTTTAAAGTTTTACCTAACACCCTACCAAATTATCTGAATATCTCACGTTAAATGATCTTAATGTTTAATCGTTAATATGATTTTTTTTTTTTTTGGTATTAGTCCCGTATGACCCTGCCGTAGAATAGGAAGGGTACTAATACCTGTAATATATCAACAACTAGGTACCATAGCCTTTAAAAAAAAAGAAAGAAAGAATGAAAAAATATGAAGGACTAACCTTGAAATACAATGCTAGGCTAATTTGCCAAAAGTTAAAATTGTTTATTATTATTATTATTATTATTATTATTATTATTATTATTATTATTATTATTATTATTATTATTATTTGAAAAGAAAAACTTGACCAATCTAATGGCCTCATACTTGGTGATACTGATATTGTGATAATTAAATTACTATCTTACAAGTTAAAAGTTAAAATTAAACTATTAAAATTAAAACTGACAAATTTTCCACTTATTTTTTAAAATTTTTTATTAATAAAGAAACCCATAGTCACTACCTAAATATGGACATGGGATGTCAGTGTGGAAATTCTAACACTACTGACCATTTTAGCCAACTCAAAGAACGACAATTTTCCAACTTAAATTAGAAATTTGACTCAATTTGATAAGATTAGAGATTCTCCGATTAAAGTGAGGATGGCAATATGATCGAGCTTCAACTCTCAACTCCCTAGTCAAGGGAGGGTCGAGACTTGGATTGCATGATCCCCCAAAATGCATCATTATATATATATATATATATATATATATGTATGTATGTATGTATGTATGTATGTATGTATGTGTATATAATATATATATATAATTAGTTTGTAAAGCATAAATACATACTTTTTTTATATATTTTATGTATTAAATATTCTTACACACGTGTGTGCGTCCACACAAAATATGAATATATATAATTAATATGTAAAAAATACTATGCATATAAAAATATCTATATTTATAAAAGAAATTGATTATAAAAAGTATTTATATTTATAATAGCGTCAATATATATGTGTATATATTATATTAGATTATATTTATAAATATAAATAATATATATGTATTAAAAATTAATTATATATAAAAATAATTATATAATTAGCATGTAAATAAATAAATGTGTATGTAGTGAATAAAATATAAAATATTTATATATTTCTTTATATGCATAAGATATTCTTACCATATATTTGAAAATCAGACCTGATCGGCCAGTTCAATTGGTTGGACTAGGAACTAATCACTTGTTTAGTCTGGCTATATTTAATGAATCGGGGAGCACAAGAACTAGTCAAAAGTTGTTCAAACCGATCAAAAGCCGGTCAAACCAGTGAATCTGTTTTGGTTTTTGCAGTCTACTAGTTTGTTTAAAACTACATCGTTTTAGATTTTTTTTAAAAAAGGAAACAAAGTCATTGCTTTCAGATTCCACTCTCTGATAGGGCTATTCATGGGGTTGGTTCAGATTTATCTATTTTTTAACCCAACCCAAATATTTCGATTTGGAAATTGTTATTTAAAATTTCAAATTGTTGGTTTGCATTGTGTTCGGTTTGGTTTGGTTTGTACTTAATTTACTTTGTAAATAAACAATTCATAGCATTTGATAAAATATTACAAGTAGAAGTATTAATTAAATATTACAAAAAGACAATCATTTCTTAATAATAGAAACTAATCAAAGTTAAATCCATAATTCTATACAATATCAAAACATTATAACCCAATATCGATAATACAAACTAAATAAAGTTAAATTTATAGAATACTTTGCGAATAAACTAAATAGCACAAATTAGCTTCATATCATGTGCTAAAATTGTTTCTTTCTCATCCTTAGTTCTCATTTTCAAGTATCTAGAGGAATGGTGATGTGAGTAGTGACTAGTGGCTAGTAAAACTATAGAAAGTGTCACTGTTGAGACTTGAGAGAAAGAAAAAAAGAGGTGGGAAGCAGCAAAAAGTGGATGGAAATTAGGAAAGCAGATAACCAACACAATAGGGTTCCTTCTTTCATATTATTTTTTGTTTTAACATTATAATAAATTTAATTAATATATATGTTAGTTCGGGTTAAGTTATATAATTTTAAAAAACTGAACTGAATTATCAGTTTATAATTTTCTTAAGTCAAACCAAACCAACCTAAAAAATTAAAATTTGGTTTGGATTAGGTGGGGTTGGTTCGGTCAATTTGGTTCGATTTTTTATTTCACTAAATAGCCCTACTCTTAGACGCGAATAGCAAGAGAAAAGGAATAAACAAATAACTAATATCTTGTTGTATTGTGTATTAAACTTAGGTCTTGAACCTTTTGACAAATAATTAATTTATTCTTTTTTAAAATTCATTACTTTTAAGAGACATTTTTTATATTTATTATTTATTTTTATTTTTTGATATATAATACTGAATAATATTATATATATAATATTAAAAATTAATTACATTTTGGTTCGACAACAATTCAACTACAGTCGGACCTATAAACTATTGAACCTATTGTTTCACTAGTTCGATGACCGGTTTGTTTTCTGGAATCTTGATCTGACACACACACACAAGTACACACACATATATATATATACACACACTGTATGTGTGGGTATATATATACACACAAAATATAAGTATATATAAATAGTATGTACAAAATAATATATACTTTTTTAATTAATAAAGTTAAAATGATAAAATAAAACTTATTTATGTGATTTAAGTTATTAACTCCACTAATATATGAGTAACATCACTAATTTCATTAATGAACAAAAATATAATAATGAAAGAAAATGTTGATTTATTTAATAAAAAATATAAACGAAAAAATAGATGTCCAGAATTCATTCATTTCCATCCATTTAAATCTATTTAATAAATGAATATAAATATTAAATTCAAATAAATAGCTATATTACCATCACAGCTATTTTGGGATGAATCTTTCCAATAGACTGAAATGATCAGGGTGAGTCCTCATAAATTAATTGAAAATATTTAATTAAAAAAAAAGGAAAAATTAGTCCTCAAAGAGTTGCGGAGTGAGTTTAATTCTAAACATGGACTGAAACCTGACAACCGTGAGCAACCTAGACAGAGCCATCGAGTCAACGGCATTGAAGTCTGAAATGATGCCGTCGGAACCCATAATAGACAGCCTCGTCAATGAGCTCCTGGCTTGAGAAGTGTTTTGCCAATTTCTCATTGAAAAAACAGTGATGGAAATCAAAGAGCAGAGAAGTTCTGCTGCAACGGAATCCATCAAAATACAACCAATTTATGGGACACTTTTAGACTCAACCAAAGCCGAAAAGAGAGTACAAATTGAAGAACCGCCAAAACCCCGATCAGTTTTTGACAGCTTCCTGATCTGCATAATGGCTCACACCATTGAAGAATTATTGAATCCAAAGCTAAGAGAAAATCCCTTCAAGTACTGTTACATGAAACGCTGCAAGAATTCAATGGCTTCAATTTATGAATCAACCGTTTTACAGAAGCCCTTTGAGCTACAATATCTTTTCTTCGTTTTTGTAAGTAAGCAACCATCTTATCCTTTGATGGCAAGTCGTCACTAATCAGTGGGTGGTTGAGAAAATTGTTCATCCATTTGGCGGTGTCTGGGAACTTTGAGGAGTCAAGAATCTTCACGGATGCAACTTCTTCAAACAAAGGCAGCAGATCTTCCAATTTTGTCTCCACCAAAGAACTTCTTCCCTCTCAGTTCTTCTTCAACCTTCTCCGGGGCCTCTATTGTTGATTTCAGTGCTCTTTCTTTTTCATCTCCTGTGTAACATCATGCTTCGCATGCTGATAGAAAAAGCTGCAAATCCCACATCAATCCCGCACTCAAATGTTATTGTTCTTTGACCGGAGAAACTGATATACTTAATAAAATTCATGATTCGAATTTTTATATAAAATTTATTAACTAAAAAATCATTATCCGAACTATTTTATTTAAAAATTATAAATATTTTACATGAATTTTATAACCCTGTCATTTAAAAAATCTAAAATAGCTTTTTTTTTTTTTTAAATTATAGAACAAGTACACCTTTAAATACTCCCCGTAGCTTGAATAGAAGTTTTATATTTTTATTTCGACATATCTAAGCATTTGTTTGGTTCGCAGAAGGGAAGAAGGAGGGAGAGGGGTACGTTTACTTCCCTTTGTAGAAGTAAGTGGAAAGGAAATAAATGATAAATATTTACTCTTGTTTGGTTCTATTAAAAACTGAAAGGGAATGGGAAGGTATTTGGTCAAATTTACTATTATATCTATACTACTAAAGAAGTAAATTATTTTATTTTTATTTGTTTGGCATGATTGGAAGGGAAGTAAATAGTTGTATTATAAGGTTGATATAAAATCTTATTTATTAGACAAGTCATTAATAATTTATTAGATAAGATATCAATATTTTTCAAAGAAATTTAATATTAGACAAATAATAAGGCTTACTAGAAACAGTGATGAAAAAGGATAGAGTATAATTGTCACGCCCCGAATTTGGGTCAAACCCGTCCCCGAGACACAACACGGCCACATCCTCTAAGATTTTCCTCAAAGAATGAGAAGCCTTAATATTGCATAGACTAAATCACTAAGAAAAATAATTATGATCCTACTATCTAATAATGCAAAACTCAAAAACCCCAATTACAATAATCCACAAGTTAATATTGGAGTTATTAATGGTAATAGTCTAAACCTAAATACAAGAGTTCATCCCAACATATTTAGCTAAAAAAAACTTCAAATTGCAAAAGGGACAATCTAAAGTAGAAGTCCATTAGGATCCTTGTACTAGCCATCCCATCTTACTCCCATCCGTCGTCCTCATCAAACTCGAATTCATCATTAGAATCTGAAATTGTTGAGTTAAAAGAGTGAGTACAAAACTCAGTAAGTAAGAATTCTCCATCCTCTGGGATTTGAATATGGAGTTTCATAACATATCCTTTACAAAACGTATGGAAAACCTTCACTTAAACCAAGTTTGAAAACAGAACATTCAAGTTTAGCTTGTAAAATAAAATAATCTAACAATAGTGAACCCAACACAATGGTCAAATGGCTTAAAGATGGAGGGAGGAAACAAACGATCAAAGACACAAGAAGACTTTGGAGCAATGGTATCAAAGTAACATGTACTTACAATGCACATTTAATTTCACTAGTGCAATGAGATATAAGTAAATGTACAGCTAATGGGTCATCACTGAATTCAGTCCTAACATTTAATCCTGCTAGGGGGCCATTTTTACAATCATTTAGTTGGCTTTTTGCCCATGCTAGTGGGTTCATTCATTCGACGTGGAACATGTTCCTCCTACAACCAATACATCAACTTGTCCCAATAACTAATGAACAATTTATTCCAATACTAACGCCAAAGTTCATCCATACATTCAACTAGCAAATCCAAGATTAGCCCAAACCCTATATTATTATTATTTTTCTATAATAAGCTGAAGCCAATGACAAAACTCTAAAATAATAATTTGCTTTACAAGCTTAAATAATTTTTTTTTTAAAGAAAACTTTTGCAAAGAATTATTTCCCAAAAAGATGCTTGTTGAAATGTAAGTCGCAGATGGAACGTACATAAACCTTTTTCTTTTCTTCTTTTTTTTTTTTAATGCTTGTGGGGACATCAATAGTCCCTACCTCAAGAATAATCCCCAGAACTTGCTCACGTTCAGTGAGCAAACCAAAACCAAATTTCATTTTTTTTTAAAATATGCTTGTGGGGACAACAATAGTCCCCACCTCAAACACAATTCCCAAAAAACTGCTCACAAATCAGTGAGCAATGCTGAAGCCATTTTTTTTTTTTTTTTTAATGAAGGCACAACAACAATCACAGCAACAATAATATTCCTGCCTAACACAGAAACCGTAGACGACAGCTAGCAAAAACAAAACACCATTTATTCTTTTTTTTTTTTTTAGAAAACAAAGAGGATGGATCATTCTCACTTACCTGGAACCAATTCAAACAATCAAACAACACCTCAACTCCAATATTCGTTTCCTAGGCCTTTTTCACCATCAGTTCCTAATATAATAGCAAAACCCCAATCAATTCAGAGGGTATCATCAATCTTAAGCCTATATGAAACCTCAATAAATACTCGATAATTAATTAATTGGGCAACTACAAGCGCAAATAAGAGGAGAGATGATTAATTACCTTCAATAGTACCCTGCGATGATAACCCTAATTGTTTTTCCCCTTTTTGTTCTTCTTTGGAACTTATGTCTCCGCCTCCTGATGTTTTAAATGCGTGGGTGAGTTACTAACATTGTTGGAGAGTATAAGATATTAAAATTTGCTATTAAGTCCGCCATTTTAATTCACAATTTAAAATGGCCTCCATAAATCTATACAAATCTCAATCTACTATATTAATTAAGTAACTAAAATAACCCAATAATACCCACCCACTAGTTGGGCCGGGTTTTACAATAATAATAGTGGGAGAAATTTAAAAAATATATTTAGAAGTTAGCAAGTTGGGAAAAAATAAAAGGAAGAGGTAAAAAATTTAATAAAAAAATATAAAATTTAGAAAAACCTGAGGTCATTTTGATCTTTATAATAGAAGGATTGGTGTAATCCTTCCAAAATGAGAGCAGCCAAAAATCTGGAATGGATGGGAATGGGAATACCTCTATTTTTATTTTCCCTTTACATTGACGCCATATCAAACGAAGTAAATATTTATTTTATTTTCAAATTTATTTCTCCTCCTCCTTTCTTTTCATTTATCAGCTCAACCAAACAAAGGCTAAAAGAAAATAGTCACTACCTTAAAATAAATATATTTTTAACATAAATTCCCATAATTTTACATGATACTAATAACTCTACTAACTATTGAATTCTACTATACTATATTCTCTTAAACTCTTATATAAATATAATTATAGAATGAGTGAATACGGGTGCATTTGAGCAGCTTTTCTTCCTAAATAATAATTTATTAAATAATTTTTATTTTCAAATAACTATACTTACAACATATTATATTTTCTATCTTTAATTCTATTTAAACTCTATATTAACTTCATATATTTAATACTTTTTTATTATATTCAAATAAATTTATTTTAAAATAGTTACTATTCAAATACATTTTTATTGATATAATAAACATTTGACTATGTCAAAATATTCTTGACTACGTAAACCATGAATGAACGTAATTATTGACAGTCTCATGACGATCCCCAGAAGCTTTTCTTGTAGATGAATTGTGACTTTTGTATTTAGACAAGGATATCCATTTCAGGTCAAAATAATTTTAATTCAATGTAATTATATTTTGAATAATTTTTATTTTTAAAAAAGTATCATATACTTATAATACATTATATTATATTTTTAATTTGATTTCATTATACAAATTTAATAATTTTTATTATATTCAAATAAACTTATCTCAATCCAATTCATATTTATTTAAACTCATTTTAATTTTTAATTATATTTTATTCAAAATTTAAATATTTTATTTTAATTTAATATAAAAATTTATAAAAATAGTAACTATTATTTATAAGTTAATAGAGTTATATCTCTCAAAAAAAGGAAATTAATTGTGGATAATAATATATAAATCGTGGATGTATTAACTAAAATACGAGCAAGCATGAAAGATTGTCAGTTTAATTAACCTCTTTAATTTATGCCAAAATAAAACAGTTTCACGTTTTACTGGAAATGAACAACTAGGGTATCACAGTAAGTAATTTACCTTTTCTTCAACTAATTTGGTCCAGAAGCGTGCTTGAGCTCTTTCATAAGGATCTTGGGGCAACAATGGACTCTGTTTCCAGACCTCTTCAATGTATTCCAAGATGACCAATGATTCAGATATGGCTTTTCCATCATGAACAAGCACCGGCACCTTTCCATGACAGGATTCAGCTTCAACAGCAGAGGGCTCTTGCTGAAGATATCCTCTTCAATGTACTCATACTCGACGCCCTTCAGTTTCAGTGCCCATTTCACCCTTTGAGCAAAAGGGCTCACCCAGAATCCCAAGAGCTTAACCCCCTTCTTCTCCATCTTCTTGAGCTCCACAATTATCTTACTTTCACCAGACGTGGTTTATATATATGTAGCTTGTTTCTTGGTCTAAAGTGGATCTATATCAATAAGCAAGCAATATTTGCACAGAAAGGGCTGGACACCCTTGAGCCGCCTTGGCCCCCTAGAGTGTTCCTTTTTGGATCAAAATGTAAAATGATTAATATTGATCAAAAGATATTTACATGGTTGCTCACTAGTCCATAGTCAAAGAGACTAATTGCTAGCGAGTATGACTACAATTCTCAAAATTAGTGAACGAGCTGGTACCCATAGCCCAGGTGTGTAGAAGGTTAGCCACACTATGACTATCCTATTCCCTGTCCAATATTACATCTCTGATAGAGAGGATTCTACGAAGCAGAGGGGGAATGACTCCGATGGTGGTCAATCTCCCAAACTGATCTGCCCTTCATATAATAGTGATCCAACCACTTGACCCACAAGGACTATTTCTCTGCTTGTACGTCCCAAATGATTCTAGACAATAGGGCCCCGTTCCAAGCTTGTAGATTTCGCAAACCAAGTCGACCTTCAGTCTTGGGCAGGCAAATACCTTTCCAGGCAACCAATGCATGTTTTGAGTTCCACAGAAAATCCCTAGCCATCCTATCTAGTTGGCAAATCACAGCTGACGGAGTAGGAAGAATGGACAACCAGAAACATTCAACGCCTTAAAGCACAGACTTGTAGAATGGATCAATTGGAGTCGTCCTGCATAGGAAAGAGCCCGTGCAGACCATCTCCCAATGTAAGAGCCAATCCTATCAAGCAATGGTTTGTAGAAGGTTAGTCTAATCTTACCATTACTAATTGGTAGGCCAAGGTAGCGAAAAGGAAGTTCCCCAATAGGAATGCCCGTGTCATCTAGGATACTCTCCTGTGTAGATCTCCAAATCCCAGCAAAATAAATGTTTGACTTATCCTTGTTAATTTCAAGCCCCGAGCACCTCTTAAATACTTCCAGACAGTCAAGTAGAGTTCGACAGAAGAATAGTCTCCCTTAGCAAACAACATTAGGTCATCTGCAAAAGTAAGGTGAGTAATTCTAAGTGCCTCACACTTGGGATGGTATCTGAATGTAGCCCCAAGTGTGTGCACATTAACAACACGTGAGAAATATTCCAAGCAAATGACAAACAGCAAATGAGAGATCGAATCCCCTTGTCGAAGAACTTTAGCACCTCTAAAGAAACCCTGCATAGTCCTATTTATAGAGATAGAGAAAGAAGTAGTGGTCACACACTGCTCAATCCAGTTCACAAAGATATGTGGGAACCCAATTTTTGTAAGTAGAGCCAGTAGGAAGTCCCAGTTAACAGAGTCATAGGCCTTCTTAAGGTCCACTTTAATTGAACACCTAGGAAAGACTCTTGTCCTACTATACTCATGCATAAACTCCTGAACCAAGAGGGTATTATCAGTCATGAGTCTACCATGGATGAAAGCAGTCTGGGAGATGTCTACAAGGTGCGGAACAACCAACTTAAGTCTTTCTGCCAAAATTTTTTAGATAATCTTATACACCACATTGCAGCATGAAATTGGCCTAAAATCTCCCACCCTCTCTGCATGATCAAATTTGGGGACCAAAGTAATAATAGAATGGTTGATTTGCTTTAATAGTCTGCCAAATGTGAAGAATTCCGAAACAGCATCACATAAATTCTGTCCAATAGTATCCCAAGCTTTCTTGAAAATTAAGGCAGAATAACCATATAGACCCGGAGCTTTACAGTCACCAATATCCCACAAGGCCAATTTAATATCTTGGATAGTGACATCTTTAATCAAGACATCCATTAGATCATGAGGAACCATTGGCCCAGCCCGAACATAGTCCACATTAATTTCCTGGCAGCATACTTTAGTTCCCAGTAGGTTTCGGAAGTATTCCACAAATTCATCAGCAAGTGCCATAGGACTATCAGTCATGAAGCCATCTTCCTTGAGAATAGAAGCGATGAAGCTCTTTTTTTTCTTCCGTTTGACAATGTTGAAGAAGTAACGAGTATTCTTGTCAGTTTGAGCAACATACTTACCTTTTGCAAGTTGTTGGTAGAGCTTCATTTCTACCTCCACAAGATACCATGCAGATCGTTTACACTCCTTGAACTGTGCAATAAGATTCTGATCCACAGGATTGTCAATAAGTGCTTGTTGGGCATTCAGAATAGCTAGGTTTGCTTGTTCAACACGACCAGACAGGTGAGAGAATTCCAGTCTGTTTAATCTCCAGAAGTCCCGCTTTAGCTCTTTCAACCGATGGCAAAGAGAGAACTGGTGAAATCCCGTGAACGTACGATCCCATACTCCCTTGACAATATTGTGAAACGAGTCGTGGTCGGCCCAAAACTTAAGAAATCTAAATGGATGAACAGAGCCCCCGATGTTGTTAACAGCTGACCAAATGACAGGGCTATGATCCGAAAGAAAACCAATAGGAAGGAATTCCACCGATGCCTGGACAGGGCATTGGAACCAAGCATCATTACCCATGACTCGATCAAGTTTTGACCACACCTTAGAATTAGTCCAAGTAAATCGCGGGCTGACATAAGGAAGGTCCTCCAGACCAGTATCAGCATATAATGAGGCAAAGTCCCTAATTTCATATGAAGTAGGTATGGTACCACTGAGTTTATCATCCACATGTAAATACGTATTAAAATCACCCATAAGGATCCAAGCCTCCAATAATGTGGAAGATAAGTGCTCAATCTCATTCCATAAAGTCCTTCTTGCTACAACAGAATTGTAAGCATAGACGAAAGAAAAGAAAAAAGTAACATAAGAAATCTTACTTGTGATACGAACCGTGATAGCCTAAGGTGAGCAATGGAGTAAGTTCACATCCACCTTTGCCCCATTCCAGAGAATGACTATTCTACCCCCATCAGTTTCCACCATGTTATGTAAAACCGACCAATTACAGAACTTGTGTTGAAGGATACTATCCAGCCCATCAACCGTCAGCTTAGTTTCTAGTAATCCGATGACGTCCACACAATATTTTGAGATGAATTCTTGATCCCCGTGCTGCTTAGGGGTCCTGTTGAACCCTCAAATATTCCATGAAGCGACTCTCATGATGGCCTAATTAGTGCATGTTTGGCACCAATCAAGTCAACACTACTTTGGGCATATTTCTTCCAGACTGACCGAATAAATTGAGTAGCCTGTACGGTAGCATTACCTGCATTCACCATAGTCGCTGGGATTTTTGTAGGACCACTATCCTTTCCAGTAGTAGAGACCGGCTTATTTGCTCCAAATTGGACATGCCTCCTTGAATTAGTTCGCATTTGTGGACGTCCTATACGCCTTGTCCTGGACCTGCCTCTTACATCCCTAAATTGGCTTCGTTGCTCAACTGATGTTGATGGATCCCCTTTGGCACTAACGTCCTCCTTCATTGCCTCTAGACTGCCTTCAGCCACAAGGAGAGAGCTATGCATTTGTTCATCAACATAACTTTGGACAGGCTCTTTTCCCTTGTCCAATCAAGTCTGTCTTATTTGAGGGGGAGAAGCAAATCTCATCTCCTGTCCGACCGGTGCAGACAAGGGCCATGGCCTATTCTTTACCCGTTTGTTAGACTGGTCACCACTAGTTTTCAACTGGTGTTCCCTTTTTTTCATTTTTTTCCCCCGTACAAGCCTCTGTGACATGGCCAAATCTGCAGCACATATTACAGTAAGATGGTTCAAACTCAAACCTCACAGTTTGCTGTTTGACCTTGCCGGAAGGAAGTCTTATTGGCACCACTTTGACTAGGGGTTTAGATACATCAACTTCCACAAGAACATGGGCATAGGACAGACGATGAAATGTCGCTGTGAGCATATCAGTCATAATTGGGATACCAATAGCAGAGGCAATTTTACTAAGAGATTTCATGCTCCAACAACCAAGAGGCAAAGCTGGGAAGGTGACCCAAATAGGAATTATACTTACCTCTTCCAATGAAAAATTAAATTCTGCAGGCATCTCCTTTAGCATGAGTGATCTCCCAAATACTGCATAAGGCCCACCTCAAGACTGATTCACCTTAGGCAGCTAAATTGCCTTGTAGGACACAAATCCTTTCTCCCAAATCCTTCTCATATCCTCTCCCACAATCAAAAAGTCGCCAAATATCCCTTTCATACTCTTTTTTTTATTTTTTTCTAATAATAATAATAATAATAATAATAATAATAATAATAATAATAATAATAATAATAATAATAATAATAATAAGAAACATTTATCTGGAAAAAAAAAATAAAAAGAGAGGATAGAAGGGATACTTAGTAGCTTCTTGAAAGGAGAGGAACTTAGTAACTTCTTGAAAGTATGAGAGAGGAAGAAGAAGGAATTTTGGCAAGGACTGGTAAATTGTAATTAGAGAAGATATAATTTATTATTAAAAATATCTCTCATCACGTATTGTATTCAATCACACCCTTCTAACTATACATATAAAGAAAAATATGTCAAATGTCATCTTTTTTTTTTTTTCATATATTAAGGAAAGACATTTGTCTTCTTTTTTTAAAAAAAATTATTTTTTGAGGTAAAACTTTTACATTTTTAAAACTAAACTTTGCCTTCATTTAAAGTTAATAAGGTAATAGAAAATTGACATGATTCTATTTTATTTTTACGTTCTTTTTCCTAGTAAATCAATGGATGTTGGAATTAATATTAAGGTACTTTATAATGTTTTTCTTTTATATCTCTTCATATAGTAATACAAGATTTTTGTAATAGAAACGGCTTCTCCCTTACAATAGTACAAAGAAGCAGAGAAACATCCAAGTTAAAATTTGGCTCTAAATGATTTGAACATTATCCAAGCCAAACTTTGTAAATGGTCTGGACGAAAATTTTCCCCAGTAGCGAGACTAATATTTTGTTTTCGGAGTTTACTAATAATATGTCAAATTACTAATATGCCATTTTCAAATTCTTTTTACGTAATTGAATTGGACAAATAAGTAAACTCCGAAAATGAACATATTTTTATTAATCCCTTCCGACTAATGCAAACAGATGGACGAGTTATTATATTTGATACAAGTTGTTGATTCAACTATTGGCGCAGATAATTGGCCCGAAGTTTTAGGATTATGGTTTGAAAGATTATTTTTTTAAAAAAATATGGTAATATAATAATTTAATTATAAATATATTATTTTAAACTCAACAATTACAACAATCTCTATAACACGAAAACATGGTCAAAAGGAAGAAAGTACCTCCCTTCCAAAAAGATAACACGAAATACCAATTGGAGGGTATGAATTATGCATGATTATTTATTATTTTTAAAGTATGATTAAACTTTAATAAATACTCTGTTTATTCAAAATGAGAGTTGTTTTAAAAGTAAATTTTTATTGCATAATAAGTATCGTTTTGTAAAAAATTGACACTATTTTCTTTATTTACCCCTTTAATAATACAATTATAAAGTGAGAGAATACTGCTACAAGGAAGAGAGAATTATGAGGTGGAAGAATAAATAAATACAATGTTTAAATTGTCAAAATATTAATTAAGAGTGTATTGACCATTTTCAATAATTTCTTAATTTGTGTAAATTCTTTTAAAACCATACTTATTTTGAATTAGAGGGAGTATAGCTTTAGACAAATATAAAAATATATTTTATGTCTATCAGCACACTGATTTATAAAAATTCATGTTAAGAAAGAGATTGCATTAAAAAGAAATATTTATATAAATATAATTTTGTACATTATGTGTATAATTTATAAATATTTAATGCATGTAATATAAATTTATACAATAGATTGATTCTACGTATTGAAATTTTTTATTTCTATGTGCTGAAAGAGATATGTTCCAAATATTTGATTCATTTAAAAATAAAACTAAAAAAATATAAACTTAATCCAAATATATAGACAAATTTCGATCATTTCATATATTTTTCCTGAATATTTTTTAATATATTATGAATGTAATGCACTATATAAATTCAATGTTCTAAATGTATCATAATAACAAATGATTAACTAAAGATGCTACGGATACTAATCTCTCACCTTGTGCGACTAGTGTATATATATACATATACATAGAGGATAAAGAATCATCCCATCATTTGGTGCCAACTCATTCTCCATCAGTGAGTTTTCAAGAAAAATTTTCACACACTGAGTTGTCATTGGGAATTTGGACGAGTCAAGAAACTTCATGGGGGTAATTTCCATACACATGCAGCTGATAAGAAATAAGTGCGGGTAATATGATCGATATTTTTATGTATTAATTAGATTAAAATTTATAAAATATAAAAATGAATTATATATTTATAAATATTATTTTTAAAAATATGATATGAGAAACTTTGATCTTTTAGTAGTATTTTAGATCCCCAAATCTTTAATAATATAATTTTTCGGGACCAAAAAATTGTTTCTTGTATTTTTTTTCTCTCTTTGTTGATGATAGACTCACACAAACTCCCAAAGATCGTTCAAAGAACGAGAACATAGTTCTTTCTCACGTATGTTGATATAGAGTTTTAAATAAAAAAGAAGTCTGATTAAATATCATAATCGGATAAGTGTAGTTGGGTATAGCTATCTCTACTTATCCTACCCCATCTCAAATACGACTTTAATTTCCTGCAATTTATTATAAATAAATTATAAATATAAATAATTTATTTTATCCCATAATTAAGAGTCATGGAAGGAACTTGACCTGATACAGTTAGGCTAATTTCAGTAAATTATTTTGTCAATCCAAAATAATTTAATTTATTAATTACGTTCCACTCTACTAAAAGAACATAATTTCACTCTTAGACTAATTGAAATTATTGAAGTCAATAATTCTATTATATGATTAATCAATTTAAAGTATTACTCCCGTCGATCAATATAATATTTCGAATAAGATAATATGACCAAAGTGCCCCTCATTTTTAAATCCCCAATTTTCATTTTTAATTTGATAGTACCATGTGTCTACATTAAATTACTAGATTAAATTTAATAATCACTATTAAATTACTAAACTCAAATTTAGCTATCCCTTAGAACAACTCATGAGGACATAATCTTGCCTATTACAAGTGACAGATTCCATACTGTAGAATAATTATTCCATGTTTATTTCACTTTGATTCCTAGAATACCGATATATTAATTATTAAATTAATCTTACTCTTAGATAACTCAAAAAACTTCAAGTTAGTAAATATAGATCATTATTCATTCAGGATTAAGGTATAATATACGACAATCATATAATGTTTAATTTGGATGTTCCATTCCACAAAATAAACATTGACGGTCTAAATATTAAAATATATCTTAAGTTTTATTACCAAAAATAAAAAATAGACTTCAATAAAATCAAGACAATCTCCTCAAAATAAATTGTGCAAATTTATTTCAAATCATGGATAGTTAATTTCAAATTAAATTATAAGTCCACCTTTTTAATTTTAACAAATAAACAATTGATTTTATAATATCTAAATAATTTGCGGATAAAATAAATTCATATATATATATATATATCTATAAATATATATATATTATTTAATTTCAAATACAAATGTTATAATTATATTTAATTTATTCGAAGGGCATAACTAACAATTAGTACAGCAATAATATGGCCCAAATATCCAATTTTGTCTTCTCCCAAAAAAAAAAAAGAAAAAAAAAAGGCCTTCTCGTTCAACTCCTCGTCAATCTTTGCCATGCCTCCATTGGTTATTCCTTTGCCTTTTCTTGTTCATCTCCCCTCAAACATAAAGCTTGCCTTGCTGATTCTTGGAGCTAGATTTCGAAGAAAGGGCAAGAACTTTGTACCGTTTATGATGACATTGTTTAGTGACAAGTTCTGGTATATTTAACAATTAAACTCTAATATTAATTTTGTAAAGTTTTATTTAGCACTTCATCAAATTATGTGAATATCTCACGTTAAATGATCTTAAAGATTAATTGTTTTTTTTTTTACGCCGGGGGGAGGAGGGAAGGGAAGGGGTATTAGTCCCATACAACCCTATCGTAGAATAGAAAGAGTACAAAGATTTGTAAGAGATCAACAACTATGTATCAAGACCTTGCCCCCTCCCCAACCCTCCCACCACCCCTCCCCCCCCCCCAAAAAAAAAAAAAAAACAGGAAGAAAAGACACCAAGGAGTAACCTTGAAAATCAATGCTAAGGCACTTTGCTAAACCTTGAAAGTGTTTTTTTTTTTTCCTCTTCTAATTTGGAAAGAAAAACTAGTCCAATCCAATGGCATCATCCTTGTGATACTATAACTAAATTACCATCTTACGCGTTAAAAGTTAAAATTAAACTATAAAATTAGAGATAATAATTTATGTACTTAAATTGAGGATTCGGTCTCATCTAACACGTCCTGGTAGGATTAAGGATTCCCTAATTTAAAAAGGGTTGAGAATGAGACCGAATTTCTTCTCTCTCGGCTCCCTAATTGGGGGCGGGTTGGGGGGCCAAGACTGCGTGATGTGTACATTTATACTTTACTTACTAATTATATATATTTCAAATATAAGTATAAAATTATATTTCATAATTAGTACAATTTTACTTTAAAAATTTTAAAATAATGAATTTTATCTTATAAATTAATTGAATTATTTATGTGATTATCTTATTTGATTCTTATATAAGTTTTAAGAGTACTTGTTAGAGTAATATGAGGAATATGTGATTATCAATGTGACTATTTGCTTTTATGCGTGGTAATTGACTTGTTATGATTTAATTAATATTTTATGTACAAATAAATGTCATTTCAATGGTTTTAGTAAGAGAAAACAATTTTCCTAACATTTAAACTATATCTCTAAGTCATTTTGATTTTTGATCAATTAGAGGTCATGCCCTAACCTCTAGAGTTGCTAAATGACCCTTAGACCTTCCTAGGAGTGCCACCATACTCGAGCCATTTTCCAGCCTTGGATGCTTTCAATCTTGGCCATTCAAAATACTTAAATCACAGCCCTTGAATTTAGATTTCATTAAAACAATCTAACCTAACTAGTTGGATCAAATGAACCCTAGTATAATAGTTCTCTTTTCTCTCCACACCCCGATTGCCTTTCCCTCTCTACCTCTCTTTCTCTTCCTTCTCTCTAGAAGAAAAACACCCCTCTCACCTCTCAAGGCTGGCCGACCAGCCTTGCCTACAAGTGGAAAACCATTTCCTATTTTATTTTCCCTTAACCGAAGTATATCTCCTCTACTTCCTTTGATTTTTCCTCCTCAATCCTCAAGAGCTACAACTTACCTTGGGTAGAAGGAGACTCATCCTTGCTGTTTTTGGAACTTTTCAAGTGTTGGTTTCAAGAGATTTTAGAGGTAAGAATGAAAGACTCCACTTTTCTCTTACTTCTTGCAAAAATTGAAAATGGCTTATGTTTATCTCCTTGCATTTTTTTCTCTTCGAAAACTGTTGGGGACAAACAGACTAAGAACAGGGGCATGTACAAGCAGTGGAACAAAAATAGATTCAAATCTCCTGTAAATGTCTACTCCTTATCAACTCCACACTTGAATCAAAATTAGGAGTACCAAGGAAATGAAAAATGGCAGCAATAATGGAAGACAAAAAACACAGCCAAAAGGCAAGAACAAGGCATACCAAATTTTTACGTGGAAAACCTCTCCAATGTGAAAAGGAAAAACCATGGGACCTTCGAGTCCATGCTACCACTAATCAATAAGAAGAATACAAGATAGAGTTCCACAATATACAATTGAAAATACAGCCACAATGAAGTTACAACTTCATCAAAAACGAAAATATAGAGAAGAATAATTGGAAAAAATGCACCATAATTTCATCACTATTTGGCGGTAGTATTTCTGAATCCGGCCGTCAAAAATTGATCACCACCATTAGAATGTAGTTCTGCCTCTCCTCTACAACATATCTAATATTGAGACAAATCGGAGAAGAAATCACCTCCGATCGTATAGTAGAAGGAGGCTCTCAAACAAAAATTTTTGTAACCTCTCCCTTTCTCTATTTTCTCCAGTTGTTTTTGTTTCTCTCTCTATATTTTCACACAACACACTCACCGGCTGCTCTCTACCTTTCTATTCCTATCTCTTTTGTTGCTTTGTGGTTATTTAGATTCTATATGTTGGGAGCCAACCCAACAAATCTCCCCCCTCTCAACTATGTGGAGGAACTTACCATCCCGGCAATGGAGCAACAAACCTAAAACTTCCATTTAGGCAATGCCTTTGTCATCATATTAGCCCCTTCCACCAATTTGTCATCCAATACCTCACATATCCAATAATACCTTACATCAATGTGTTTGGATCTTAAATGAAAAGTTGGATTCTTATCAAGATGAATAACACTCTAACTATCAAAATGTAGCACAAACTGCCCTTGAGAGTGACCAAACTCCTGAAGAAACCTCTTCATCCAAAGTAACTCTTTACAAGTCTTTGCAGTTGCAATGAATTCAGCTTCTGTAGTAAACAATGCAACACATCTTTGCAATCGAGATTACCATGATACAACTCCCTCTGCAAAGGTAATCAAGTAACCAAAAGTAGATTTTCTCGAATCAATATCTCTAGCCATATCTGAATCTGTATAACCATCAAGAACAAGTTTCTCACTGCCAAAACAGAGTTTCAAACTAGAAGTACCACAAAGATATCTCAAAATCCACTTCACAGCATCTCAATGTTCTCTTCCTGGATTAGAAAGAAAACGACTAGTAATACCAACATCATGAGCTATATTAGGTCTCGTACAAACCATACCATACATCAAACTGCCAACTGTTGAGGCATAGGGAACTTTTTGCATATCTTGCTTTTCTTCTTGAGTGGAAGGGCATTGGTTTACACTTAATTAGAAGTGACTAGCAAGAGGAGTACTCACAACTTTAGACTTATCCATCTTGAATCTCTGGAGCACCTTTTGAATGTAGCTTTCCTAAGATAACCAAAGCTTCTTGGAATTCCTATCACGGAAAATCTTCACTCCAAGAATCTGCTTAGCTGGTCCTAAGTCTTTCATAGAAAAAGACTTACTCAACTTTTGCTTTAACTCGTCAATCTTGGAAGCATTTTTGCCAACAATAAGCATGTCATCAATATAAAGTAAAATAATAATAAAATCATTATCAGAAAACTTTTGCACAAATACACAATGGTCTGATGGATGACATTTTTACAATGGGAGAAAATATCTCTGAGAAGTCTATACCATTCCTCTGACTAAAGCCCTTGACAACTAATCTAGCTTTGTATCATGGATTAGAAGAATTCTCTTCCTACTTCAATCTGTATACCCTTCTATTCTTCAAAGCCCTTTTGCCCATAGGCAACTTTACCAAGTCAAATTTGTGGTTGTCAAACAAAGACTTGATCTCATCTTTCATTGCATTAAACTACTGATCCTTCTGCTCACTTTCCATAGCTTCCTGATAGCATTTTGGTTCTCCCCCGTCAGTCAACAATATATCCTCATTTGGAGAATACTTGGTAGAAAGCTGTCTATCTCTAATAGATCTCCTAAGTGGAGCATCCCATGCTTTCTCTGGCAAATTTGTAACCGCTGGAATTTGAATATCAGTAGCATCATCATTTGGGATATCTAAATCAGCAACACCATGGTCATTAGCATCAAGATTATCCTGCCGCACATCTATCTGTATACCATCCTCAACTGTATTAGGATAACGATGTCTAGTCTCTGAATCCAAATCAACCAAATCATGCTGAACCTGTGACTCTGTCTTTTGAGCTTTCTTAATGTCATCAATAGTCTAATCCTCAAAGAACGCCACATCTGTGCTTCTCACTAGCTTCTTCTCAGCTGGATCATAGAGTCTATATCTAAACTCATCCTGCCTATATCCAAGAAAGATATATTGTCTTGTCTTTGCATCCAATTTAGACCTTTCATCTTTTGGAATATGAACAAATGCCCTTCAGCCAAAGACACGCAAGTGATCATAAGAAGTTTTCTTACCAGACCAAATATTCTTAAGAACATCACCATCTAGAGCAAAAGTGGGAGATAGATTAATGACATGAGCCACTATATGCAACGCTTCACCCCAAAAGAAATTTGGTAACTTAACCTCTGAAAGCAAACACCTAACTCTCTCAACTAGAGTTATGTTCATCCTTTCTGCCAAACCATTCAACTGAGGTGTCTTAGGAGGAGTCTTTTGATGTCTGATACCCTGCTACCTGCAGTACTCATCAAACGGTCCACTATACTCACCACCATTATTTGATCAAATGTACTTAATCTTCTTTCTAGTTTCTCTTTCAACAGAAGCCTGAAATTACTAGAACTTATCTAAAACCCAATCTTTAGTTCTCAAGGTATTAACCTACAATTTTCTTGAGTGATTATCAATGAATGTCACAAAGTAAGATGCACCACTGAATGACTGTACTTTTAATGGACCAGAAGCATTAGAATGAATCAACTCCAGCAACTTATATTTTCTTGAAGGAGGTTTAGTCTTGAATGACACCTTTATTTACTTTCCTACTAGACAATGAGTGCATTTTTCTAACTTTGAAATACTAACTCTAGAAATTGCATTATTTTTTTATTAAACAATTAAGTCCTTTCTCACTGATGTAACTGAGCCGTTTGTGCCATAGTTCAGGTGAGATTTTGTTGTTCACCATATTAACACTAGCACCATAAATCAAAGCCTGCATTAAATACAGATTAGAAAATTTTTTCCCTTGAGCCACAACAAGAGAACCCTTGGAGAGTTTCCACTGTCCTCCATCAAAGTTGTTACAGAAATCATCACTTTCAAGTATGCCAACTAAAATCAGATTTAGTCAAACATCTGGAGCATGTCTGATATCTTTAAGCAATAACTGATTGCCATTACTGGTCTTCAAGCAAACATCATCCATGCTAATAACTTTACATATACCATCATTACCCATTCTTAAAACTCCAAAGTCATTAGGAGTATATGTAAGGAAGAAGTCTCTCTTGGTTGTAACATGAAGTGAAGCACTTGTATCTACTTCCCAATTAGTGTTATGAGAGGTATAACTGATTACATCCTTATCAAACACAAGAACAGGATCTCTTAAAGAAGTAGTAGTAGCAACCTGATTTCCACTATCATCTTTTGCTTATGAAGTACTAGTACCTTTCTTGTTTTCCTTCTTCCATTTGTAACAGTTTTTTTTAATGTGTCCATTCTTATCACAGTGATGACATTCAACATCCTTGTACCTGGACCTAGACTTACTTATGCTCTTGTCTCTGTTTGTCTGAACCTTACTTATACTCGATTTTCAATAACAAGAACCCTAGATCGAGAAGATGAACATCCTAAAGTTCTCCTTCTAACCTCTTCATTAAGGATACCATCTTTAGTATATTCCAAAGATATGGCACCAACAGAAGTAGAGTTAGTATAAGAAACCTGAAATATTTCCCAAGAATCAGGCAAACTGCTATGCAACTAAAGTCCCATGATCTCATCATTAAATGTAATTCCCACATTTGATAACTGATCAATAAGATACTAAAAGTTATTTACATGGTCTATCACAGGAGTTCTTTCTTTGTATTTCAAATTTATCATCTGTTTTAATAGGAACAACTAGTTGTTACCAGTTTTTAAAGTATACAAGTTTTCAAGTTTCTTCCATAATTGCTTGGCATTAGTTTTATTTGCAATATGGCTATGAACATTCTCTTTAACCCAACATCTAACATAACTACAGATTTGTTGGTGCTCAAATGTCCATTCTTTATCAGATTTATTTTCAGGCTTTTGAGAAGCAAATACAGGCAAATGAAAATTCTTCACAAACAATAAATCTTTCATTTTTCCTTGCCAACTATGATAGTTTGAACCATTTAAAATAATCATTCGACTAGCAACATTCTCCATAATTCAAACAAGCAAAATGCACCAAGCACCAATCAGAAGCACTCTGATACCACTTTGTTGGGGACAAACAGACCAAAGACAGGGGCACGTACAAACAGCGAAACAAAAACATATTCAAATCTCTTGTAAACCCCTACTCCTTATCAACCCCACATTTGAATAAAAATTAGGAGCACCAAGGAAATGAAAAATGGTAGCAATAATGGAAGACAAAAAAACACAGCCAAAACACAAGAACATGGCATACCAAATTTTTACGTGAAAAACCTCTCCAATGTGAAGAGGAAAAACCATGGGACTTTTGAGTCCACGCTAAAAACTCCACTAATCAACAAGAAGAATACAAGATAGAGTTTCACAATATACAACTAAAAATATAGCTATAAAAACCAAAATATAGAGAAGAATAATTGGACAAAATGCACCAGAATTTTGTCACTGTTCGGCGGTAGTATTTCTAAATCCGGTCGTCAAAAATTGATCACCACCCAAAATGTAGTTCTGCTTCTCCTCTACAACATATCCAAAATTGAGCCAAATTGGAGAAGAAATCACCGTCCGATCGTGCAGTAGAAGGAGACAGCTCAAACAGAAATTTCTGCAACCTCTCCCCTTCTCTTTCTATTTTCTCCAGCTGTTTTTGTTTCTCTCTCTATATTTTCACACAACACACTCATCGGCTGCTTTCTATCTTTCTATATCTCACTGGCTTCTTCTTTGTGTTGACCAGAAAAAGCAAAAAGTTTTTTCTCTTTTGTTGCTTTGTGGTTGTCTAGATTATATATGTTGGGAGCTAACCCAACAAAAACAACACTAGGACTTGCTGATAACTTGAAGGGAGAGAGGCCTTCTTGTTGCCTTGTTAGTTTTCAAAACAAAGTTTCAACATATATTATGTTCGGCTATATAATTTTTGTTGCAATGCTATTTTTGTGTGTTATCTTGATGAAACAAAATGATGTAGTTATATTGGTGACATGAATTGCTATGAGTCTGTGTATTTCAGGAGAATAATAGCATGATATGATGTTGTTGGGTATGAAATAGGTGTGTCAAAACAGAGGTGCACTGGATAGATTTATTAATTTATGTTCAAGGTGATATTCTTGACTTGTCTTGAATGAAACTTTGAAGGGAACTTCTTGCCAAATATGCTGCTATGAATGAATGATATAATGTGAGGATTTCATGCTGCTCAAAAGCCATTTGAGTTACCAACTTGGGGTTTCTAAAGCGACTAGTTTCTGGAAATGCTTTGATGCTAGAAATATGTTGTGGTTGAGCTGGAAGATTAGGAAGGCGATATTAGGGGTATAATGTTTGAGTATTCTATGTTGTGTTGGGGACCTTTTGATATGGTTTCCATAGGGGAAAATTTATAAAAACTAAGTCTTATGATTTTTACCATGAAACTATGCAAACTGTGAAAAAAAAACTGTTCATGGTCCCATTTTGAACCCCTGAAAAACACATTTCACGATTGAATTTGGCTATGAATTTTATTTGTACAAACTACAAGATATTATAAAAATTTTAGAATAAGGGTCACTGTAAACTCATTTGTACATTGGGAGATATGAATTCTTGAAAAATATTGCTCAATGCTACTAAGGCCGATTATTGTTCTGGCAGAGGCTTTTCCAAAAATTATTTGACCCACTTTTAAGTTGAATATTGAGGAAAATTTTATATGGTAATTCACCTAAAATATTAAGGTTTCAAACTAAAAATTTCATAAGAAGATAAAATGATTTGCTTAGATAATTAATTTAATATTTGTAACCTCTATTTTGTTCTTTTTAACATAGTTTTGGTTTTGAAATGAAAAGTGTGTTTGCATGGAAATTTGGATATAAATGTGATGAGATTTGATTTAAATGGATTCTATGAGATGCCTAAGATGATTAGAAATATTTTTATGTGAGTTTTGATGATTGAAAATAAATTATTCAATTTTGGGTAATAAAATCCTAAAACGGCCACTTTTTGCAAATGAAACACTAAGAGGGATTTTGATTCTTACAAAATTATTTTATTGCATAATTTGCTTGGTGTGATTAGTGTTAATCATAGGATTTCTTGAAACTTTTGTGTACAGTATTATGATAGGGGCTAAATTAGTCATATTTTTCCTAGTTATTTGAGGTTCTTTTGTAATACATTTTGTTCAATAACTAGTCATATTCCTTCGTATTTGTGATTTTACCCTTGGAAAGGTATTTTTTTCATTATTACAGATTTTTAAGGTAAAACGAAACAAAAACGTTGCAAAACAAAAAAGAGGAGGCGCCAGCTAGGGCTCTAGAACCAGCGCCGGCCATGCACTGGATTGCATGAACTTCGAAGCGATGGAAAAATTGGTGAAATAGAGCGGAACAAAGAGGGACCGGTGTCGGCTGCATTCTGGTCTTCATTGTGCAAAATTCAGAGAAAAATCGGCGAATGAGTAGAGAAGTAGAACACAATCGGCGCTGGCTCCGAGAGCTAAGGTGGCGCTGGCTGTGCCCTAAAGATAGGGCGGTGCTTGATTTTTTCTACACAGTTTTTGGTAATCTACGGAGTTTTAGTATCTTCCAACTTCTACTCGGCCAAGAACACTGTACCTACGAGTTTAGGCACTTCTTAAGCCTATAAATAGATGAAAAACACAAGGAAAAAGAGGAGAATTCATTGATCATCATAGAAAGTCACTCAATCTAAGGAGGAATTCTTCAATTCAAGGAGAGTTGTACAAGAAGGTCATCAAAGGAAGAAGAAGGAGGCTTGTCTATGAGTGCTTTCTTTTACTTTGTTTTCTTTTTCTTGAACAATAATATGTTAATTGTTTTATTGTAATTCGACATTATTTTAGATATTCATGATTTTAAGAGTTATTTGATCTTTTGATTAATTGATTGTTCTTCTTGGTATTTAATTACTTGGGCGTATTACAAAATTAATTGGTTGTTTCTTTTCATTAACTTGCTAGACCAAAGAGGTTGATGGTGGTTGCAAGTGATTAATTTCATATTTATTAGATATTAACTTGCTAGACCAAAGAGGTTAATTGCTGAGAATTGAGTAATTAAAGGTTAATTGATGTTTGCTAGACCAATGATTCATTGATTAATTTCATGTTTTAAATTTGCTAGACCAAGGAAATTTAATCAAGGCTTGTGTTTAATGCATCTTGTGGATGAATTAGTTGGGACAAACCAAGTGATACTAATTTATCTAGAAGATAGTAATTAGTTAAGACAGACCAAGTGATGCTAATTTACCTTTATCCTTCATGGTGCCAAGAGAAGAATTAGTTATGATAATGGTTATGTCCTTTGAGATCATGTTTGTCTAAACAATGGTTTAAGTTACATACTTCTCCATCCTTGACATGTATATATTTTTTATTTTGATTTTATTTTATTTTATTTTTTCCTTTTTATTTATTTTTTACTTTATTGAGTTTGTAAAACAATAAAAGAAAGGTGATTAACATCTACTTGTTCCTTGAGGATTGACACTCGTTTGAACCCTATGCTTAGTTAATGATGAGTTCACTTGCTTATATGTGTGATTTGGGTTGAACGTTTTAATTTAAACTTGATTGGGAATGTGCTTAGTGTTGTATGATTTTTATACCCAAGTTCGAACACACCATATTAAAGGTTGAATTGTGATTATAAATAGTGATTAGGGTTTTGCTTGTTTTACTTGTGTAAGCGGGAGAAGATTATGGGCTTCTATGTTATATGAAATTGTTGGTTGCATTAGAAGGCTATGGATTTGAGAAGGGATATTCATAACCTCTAGAATTAAGTGTTTTCACAATGTCTACAAGTACTTATGGCCTAAGTAATTTCCTAATTACCCTATCTTTGGTTAGAATTTTTTATGAGAAATGTGATTAGGAAATTAATTTATATATGTTGTAAATCATAGATTTGATGGAGTTAGATGGAGGAGGAGTAAGGAATTGAATGAAGTTAAAAAAATTATTAGCATGGATTAAGGTTAGTCCTTACATCCCAAGCATTTTATGAATTGCAGAACATATATAATACCATATTTAAATCATACAAAATTTACATTAAAATGCATATATAAGGTATGCCTAATTAAATGAGATATTTTATGATTATGGCATGTATTTAGATTATAAACATGTCATTTTGAAAAAAAAAATACTTATGCATAAAAATAATATTCCATTTATGATATCATGATTTGTTCATGCATAAATATTGTCGTGAAATTCCTTACGAGTATTATGATTATAGAATGGAGCCGTGCATCAAACATATGAAAACACATGAATATAAATATATTTGTGTTTCATACGTAAAGTGTTGCGAAAATCATAACATAAGTTTTATACGTAATTGCTCCAAGTATTAATATGGCGAATTATGAGTAATGATTTACTTCATCTTGAATGAATTTTAAAATAGATATAGGAATTTTGGCTTTGGAAATTTTGGAAAATTTTTGATTTTTCGTCAGGTTGAGACTTGAGAAAATATATACACTTCAAAAGATTGAAATAATTTTGATTATTCCAAATTGGAATAGTGAACTCTTGAGCCAATTGAATTAATGACATCGACATCTCAATCAATAGGATTCTAGGATTAACTTTTGTTAAATTAGGAGAGAATTCCGATAGATTGGCCATCTCTGGAAAGCTATATTTTTTCGAACGGGACAATAGTTCTAGTTAGCTGAGTTAGGTCCTAAGGTAGCCAGACGGTTTTATGGGTACAATTAGAGGATGCATGTGGGACCTCTGGTCTAATTATGTTAGAGAGAGATGGCGGAGTATTCTCTCGGTAAGGATATACACCTTACCCGATAATTTTGGTGTTGAATATGTCTTAACCATATATATGATACATTGTCATGATACAGGTATCTTATAAATACATGATATGGTAAAACACTACAAGAAAATAGAGATTTTGCGACAAAAATTAGCGACGGCTAAAATACTGTCACTAAATTGTGAGAGTTTTGTGATAGCAAGAAAGAGAGGGACAACTTAGTGAGGAGTTGACCAATCATAGCTGAACTCTTATAGTTAGCGACAGCTTTGCGAGAAAAGTAACAACACTTGCCAATTTTCTAGGGTTTTCTTATGGCACCACGTAATTCTTTGAAATAAATATTTGGAAAATTTATTATGCAGTGGTTGTAGCAAAACTCTTGCTATTAGATAGGGTTTAGCAATGACATTTTTAATTTTTGAAAAAATATTTAGAGGAAAAATAATGTGTGGCAGTCGTAGCTAAACCCTTACTATTTTCTAGGGTTTAGCTATGGCTATTTAAATTTTTGGAAAAAATTTGGAGGAAAATAAATGCTTTATTTCTGTAGCTAAACTCGCTATTTGAAAGGGTTTAGCGATGGCATTTTAAATTTTCTAAAAATTTTTAAAGGGAAATGAATGTGAGGAAGCCATAGCTAAACCCTTTCTATTTGTTACAATTTAGCTATTGTGTTTTTAATTTATGGAAAAATATTTAGAAGGAAATTAATGTGAGGCAGCCATAGCTAAACCCTCGCTATTGGCTAGAATTTAGCTATGGCATATTAAATTTTTGGGAAAAAAAATATTAGAGGGAAATAAATGTTGGATTTCTGTAGCTAAACTCTCACTATTTGGTAAGCTTTAGCTATGGCTGGATAAATTTTGCTTTTTTTATTCAAAATTTAAATTTATTTGATTAGTAAATTTGTGTATAGTTAGATATTTTGATATATTTTAAAATGTACATGTCATTATACAATAATTATATATATATATATATGTCAATATACTTGAAATGTTAGATAATTAATATATATACATATTTAATGTTGTTATATACTATATTGATATATTAATGGTTATAATTGTATATGAATATTTGGATTTATAGCTATGTACGTTATGTATTAGTGTTTATATAATTATATATATAATTATATATATATATATATATTAAAATATGCATGTCGTAATACAATAATGATATATATATATATATATATCAATATGTTTGAAATGTTAGATAATTAATATATATATATATATATATATATACATACACACACATATTTAACGTAGTTAGATACTATATTGATATATTAATGATTCTAATTTTATATGCATATATTAGCTGTGTATGTTATATATTAGTGTTTATATAATTTTGTTTTCATCAATTGTAGTTATATATATATATAGTGTGTGTATATAATACAATTATATATTATATTGATATATTAATGGTTATAATTAAAATATTATAAATGTCTCTTGTCCTTGTAACACTTGAGCGGAAAGTAAAAATAAACAGCCCCAATCTTCAGATCACCACAACAAAGACCAAATAAGAAACCATTCAGAGAGCCCCCCCCCCCCCTCCCCCCCCAAAAAAAATAGAAAAAGAGGAATAAATAGGTCTCAAGTGTGCTTACCTACGTAGACCATGCAACTGGCGTTTTCAGCCATGAAAACGGAACCCCAACTGGAGTATTACGGGATTGGTAAAGTTGAGTCAGCCCTAAGTATTGGCTGCGCCTCCTCAGTCTGGTTCTTGCTTCAATGGATAAACTAATCGCAGGCTTCGAAGTTTAGTTTAGAGTATTCAGGGTCTCCTCCGTCTTGGTTGTTTCTTCCTTTTCCGATCCCAATTCTTCTCGTGTGGGCTTCTTTCTTCTACCCAGAAACCAAAAAGACACGAATTAAATCAGTAACTATTGGGGGTGCAGATCAATTTGAATACTTCGGCGATGAATTCGAAGCAACAAAACAAAGAATTCAGCGATAAATCCCAACCAATGCAAGGAATTCGAAGCATCTGCTATAAATATAGCACTAAATCTAAAGAAATTAAACCGAGGAACCCAAGATCCTATAAATATCCCACTTCATTCTCATAAAAAAACTCCTCTAAGGATAATAACAATCAAACAAATCCTACAAAGTAAACCCAAAATCTTGAGACCAAGATCCATACCTAGTTAATAGACCTAAGAAAAAACCTAAAAGAATACTAAAAAATACTTCATAAATACTTTTCTGGCAAAGCCATCAAGAGGTCAACAAAAAAACAACCAATTAACCTAAATCTGCTGAGGTGTCAAACCCACATGACTTTATCCCCCAGCTTTACTCATTATTAATTTTCTTCCATACACCCCTCCCTCCCCCCCTGTCCCCTAGCCACTGCCACCATTATCGATTTTTCTAGCATACACTCCCCACCGGTCACTGCTACCGACAAAGATTTTTCTGGCACCTCCCCGCCACTGCCACCATCAGAATCCGACCCTTCACAGCACTGTCGCCGCTGCCGCCGAGCTCCTTTGCTGGCTTGCTGCCACGTAATTTAGTGGGGTTAGTTTCCAAGTTTCAGGTAATTACTTTACAATCATTGGGGATTTTGATTTTGCAATTGGGTTTTTGTTTTTGGTTATATTTGTTGAATCTTGGGGTCTCTGAATTACTTGGACTTGAATTGTTTTATCCATTTTTATTACCTCGGTAGGCTTCTTTGAATCATATGCCTCCACAACTCTCCATCTGAAAATGTACATTTTGATAAGTAGATTTCCCACAGTGAGCAGATTTCTTGGAGTGATACATTCTACTTCATTTGTCTATGTTTCTATTAAAGTTTGGTTTTGATATACCTAGCATTGAGGGTTGTTTTCCTTCGAATTATCTGGATAGTTTTATTTTTAAATTGAATAAGTTGTTCGCTTTTTGGCATCAGAATGTCGAGGTTTTAATTCAGTAAGGATTTTTTTTTTTGTTTTAGTATGTTGATTATGGATATTGGCTTGTTGTATTGAATACCGGAAAGAAAGAAAGGAATATTGATATCTTTTGAATGTCTTTATCAACTTCTTATGATGCCTTAATCACATGAACACGAGTCTACAGTCTACTAGTTCAAGTCACACTGTATTATTTCTACTTTTTAACATCCATAGCCAAAAATGCTCGCAGGGAATTAGCTGCAAGTTAGCACCAAATGAAGGCTTAGCAATAGGTTTTCCATTAATTTCAATGTATTCATCGTACTTTTTCTAGTTTTTTTTGCCTCTAAATGCAGGTTTCTGGCTAAGTTTCCCAAAGTGATCACCTTGAACACTAGGCTGAAACTCAAAGTTTGAATATTTGCATTGATACCAAATATGTTCATTTCAAAATTAGTAGAAGTTGAGATGTGATAAAAGGAAATCCGAATCCTTGACCAAAATAGATAAGCATTGAATTGCCTTCCATTGAGATATAATATTGTCAAGTAATTAGTATTCTAACCAGAATCTTTGTCATGTATGAAATTATTCTTGCAAGTCAACAGATAAGGAGGATTCTAGGTGTAATGGGTGTTAAAAATGATGGTTGATTGCTATGTTCTTTGCTGGAATTTTTGTATCTAAAAAAAGATTGATATTTTGGCATGATTTGAATGGGTTTTTGTGGGGATTTCAATTACCAAGGTTTTTTCTATGAGTATATGCTTTAGTGTACTAATTTCATGATGATTTGAAGTTGAATCATCTTTTCTACCTTGCAAAATAGAGCATGCTTGCTAAAGTTATTTTCTTGTTGATTTTATAGTTGAATTGATTATACATGTTGGTTGTGATTGAATGTTGGTTGAATTGAGGTGGCTTAGTTCTTGGAAAACGTCCAATTTATAGGGAAAACTTTAGCAAAAAATTTTCAAAAATTGAGAATAGACAAAATTTTAACTGTTGAAAGAAGCTAGTTAGTCGAACTCTTTCTTACTTGAGTTTTTCCTTTCTATCATATCTTCCAACTAGATATTTATGTGTGTGTTGTCTCTCATGCCATATAGTTGTTTTGCCATGTTTCATTTTATTACTTGTTTTAGCATTTTTTTGAAAGCTAAATTGAAAGGATGATTGAATCATACTTATATAAAATCCTAAACAAGGATTAGGAAGGTTTAGATGGTATGAGTTATATAGAAGAAATGGAAAACATGGCTCGTGTAAATTGTAAATACAGTAAAGGTATTGTGCTATAGGCATAATACAACAATGCCTCTTTGTGTGTAAAGTTGTACGAAGTGACCATGAATTCTGGAACTTCATGAACTGAATTCTCTAGCTAACTGCCCTAGAAACTTTTTGGGACTAATTTGACATGGTTTGGAGTTGTGAGTAGAAAGTTGTGAGAAAAATACTAAAAGCCGCCATTGCTGAAATTCTAGTTTACTTAAGTGGGAGATGTAAATTGTTTTAACCTCTTTTGTTCCAAGAATCAGTTGTGACTTTTAAAAATCTGAGCGTATTTTTAGTGATGGATGTTATGATGAAAATAGCATGAATTTTTATTAGTATTTTGTGTATAATATTGTATTTTCTAGTTATTGTATTTCCTGCCATAATTGTGCTTTATTTTGATGTGCTTATTGTTGGTTTATCTTAAGAATACTCTATTTGGTACATTAAGTTCATTTGGTGTAAGCTACACGGGTGGTGATAAATTTTAAATGTTGGTACATTGTGTTTTTTAATGTTAGTTGATTTTGTGGTGGCTTTAGTGCCTGGAAAACGTCCAGTTTATAGGAGACACTCTGCTGAAATTTTCATTGGTCATCATGATACACCAGATAATTTGATTACCCCTAGGCTTGATTTTATCCAATAGATTATAATGTCTAACCATCTTCTTAATGTAAAGAAAAATTGAAGAAAGATCATAAACTTGAACATATGTAACCAAAGCAATTAGACTAACATCCGCACTCTCATAATCCTTCTTATTTCCTAATAGGTTACATAGTATTCATTTTTCTATCTTCCACTCAGTAAAATAGAATTCTATTTTCCTTAACAACACAAAAGAAACAATTGAAGTTCACCGACAATGTCTACCACAAACTACAAGAAACTCATCCCAAAAAATAGATGGTTATCGACAACATAGTAGCTTAAAGTAAAAAATATTATAAATACTAAACCCCAAACTTAAGTAAGGTAAGTAGCAATGTATAAACCCAAACAACATGAACATATCTAGTAATTCAACCAATTCCCTATTTCTTCTCTCATATTCCATTGCTTCAATGCTCTTTTAACTAGTGGAGATCATCAAACCTTCTATATCCTTACTTCATATGCATTCTCGTTGACATTACAACATAAGTCATTTCTTGACTTTCGGTTTATCTTTAAAATTGCTCATCAACTAAAAATAGTGTAAGTTTAATTTCTAAAAGTAGAACGGTGATCCCTTTATATGTATCTATCCTTCTTCATCTGGTAATAAGACTTGTTTTGGCAGTTTTTATAAGTGGCAATTGCTTTTCATCATTTAATTGATCTCTCAAAGATAACATGGACTATTGTTCTTTTTTTTTTTCTGACTTTTCCTACTAGATTTGCGAATGATTGCCTTACTACGTAGGAAGAATGTGAGTTCATACTTCAAGTCTTCGAATAGATAAGAAAATAGCCAATTATAATTCCGACTCTTGGTCATTAGTACAACTGTTCTTAGGCTAGAGAGTCGGATAATTGCTGGCAATTTTCCTTGTCTTTCCAGAGACTTGAAGCATGAACTTACATTCATCCTTTGTAGTGAAGTAGTCGTTCCCAAATTTAGCAGAAAAAGTCTAGAAAAAAAAAGACAATGGTCCATGTTATCTTTGAGATTTGAATTGAATGATGAAAAGCAGTTGCCACGTGATGATAAATGCCAAGACAAGTGGGTAATCTAATTACCAAATAAGAAGGATAATAGATTCATATGAAGGGTACATGAAAGAGATGAAGAAGGGTTTTTAAGATCTAAAGGCATATCTTTTTTATATGATTTGAACTTTTTTTTTTAACAATTACCATTTCAAGGATATTACTCCATTTCTTGTTGGCTCTTTTAACAATGAGCCTAATGACCATGTTTTTTACATCTATCTTCACTCCTTCTATTCTTCTTCGAAATCAAGACTTACATGATTAGTTTGTGTTATTTCTGGTGTTGATTTTAGATAGACAATCACAATTGGATGTATAAAAGGCATTTTCCCAGCATCAAGGGTATTACTATTGAATTTGAATGAGGAATGAAAGAAATTTTAACATTTGCAACTTCGAATACTATCTCATCCAAGATAGGATGTCCATGCTCAAATTATACGAATAAGAAGTATTTGGTCCCACCTGAAGTCGAAATTCATTTATATAAATATGGATTCGTTTGTAACTACCAACGATGGACTTGTTATGGTGAACCATATTATACAGCATCGAGAGAGCTCGCCATGGTTTCAATGAATAATGGTGGTGCAACTTGTTCCAACAACCCATTTCGAGAAATTTAGATGTCGTAGGGCTTTAGTTTGTGGAGACTGGGCCATCAAAATATTCTATTGATGAACCTCTAAATGCAAAAACACAAAAGTTCTATGACATGTTGCAACCTGCTGACATGTCAATATTTGAAGGGTGTTTGAGCCACTCACAGCTTTCACTTGTCTCTCAATTTTTAAATATCAAGTCTAAAAATAATGTGTCCGAGAGATATTTCAACCAAGTAGTACAACTCATGAAGGAGGTCATACCAGGCGCCAATAAAATTCCCGATAATTTCTATGAGTTTAAGAAATTAGTATCTGGTCTTGGTTTACTTGTTCAAAAAATAGATGTATGTACGAATGGATGTATGCTTTATTCGAAAGATGATATTTCCCGTACAGATTGTAAGTTTTGTGGTCATTATCGGTACATGCAAATAAAGGGTCCAGGGAGTAGCAGACAGAAGAAGATACTCGTTAAGAATATGTATTATTTTCCAAGGACACCTCAATTGCAGTGGTTGTATGTGTCTAAAATGACTACATCACACATGAGATGGCATGCACAGAGCATTGGGAAGGATGGGTACATGAGTCATCCTCATGATGGCGAGGCTTGGAAATAGTTTAATGAGTATCATCTTGAATTTTCAAAGGAGGTGCAGAATGTAAGGCTTGGAATGTGCACAGATGGGTTTGCTTAATTTGGGATGTTTGGAAAATAATATTAATGTTGGCCAATTATACTTCATATAATATTCCCTAATGGATGTGAATGAAGAATCCGGTAATATTCTTGACTGTTATTATTTTAGGCCTAAAGAATCCTAAACAAAAAGTTAATATTTATCTACAACCATTGATAGATGAACTAAGTAAATTATGATCTGTTGGTATCTCCAAATATGACATATCCAAGAAACAAAATTTTTAGCTACGGGTTGTGCTTCTATGGATAATAAATGATTTTCCAACTTATAGAATGCTAAGTGGGTGGAGCACTGCAAGTAGATTTGCATGTCCATATTGCATGGAGTGTACCAAGTCTTTTCAACTACAGTTTGGGGATAAAACTTCTTGGTTTGATTGTCATTGCCATTTCTTACCACTACATCATCCATTTAGGAGGGACACACGGCCATTTCGAAAGGACAGAAACTAAGAAACCTCATCACTAGCGGCTCGTCTAACAGGGGACCAAACATAGGAAAGAGCGTGTCATTTTCCAAGAATAATAGATTTAGGATGCGAATTGGGAAAGTGCGACGGTAGAGGTGTAAATTATAATTGGGTGAAAATGAGCATTTTTTGGGACTTGCCTTACTGGTGCATTCTATTGGTGCCCTATAACATAGACACCATGCATAATAAAAATATATATATTCGACAATGTTTTTAACACTGTAATGGATCTGAAGGAAAAAATAAAAGATAATTTAAAGGCACAACATGATGTTGAGACGTGAACTAAGAGTTTGTGGAGCAGGCGAAGGAAGGGTGTCCATGCCAATAACATGTTATTCATTAGCTATAGATGCTAAGCAATCACTGCTTGAATGGGTGAAAGAGTTGCAACTTCCGAATGTATATGCTTCAAACTTATCAAAATGTGTTGATTTGAAAGAGTTGAAGATGTCTAGTATGAAAGTCATGATTGTCATGTGTTTATAGAACGGTTACTTTCAATTGTTTTAAGAGAATTTCTTCTAGTCAATGTTTAGAACGTGTTGATACAATTTAATCTTTTTTTACAGGGATTTGTGCTCACGTAAATTGTTAGTGACTCATATAAAGAAATTGGAGAATGAAATTTCTGTGCTTATATGTAAACTTGAAACAATATTTTCCCCTAATTTCTTTGATGTGATGGACCATCTAGTGGTTCACTTGCCTTATAAAACCAAGGTTTGTGGTCCAACTCAATACAGATGGATGTATGCCTTTGAAAGGTACGTAGGCATTCACCAAACAAGTTGATGACACTATAGTATATGATAGTAATACAGTCTTCAAAATTGTGATCAAATTTTCCTTGTTTCAAATAGTAGGTTCTTGCATCGTTTAAAGGCCAAAGTGAAAAATAAGGCTAAGGTAGAATGATCAATTTGTAATGCACATCTAGTTGAAAAACATCAACATTCTTTCCCTACTACTTTGAGCCACATGTTCAAACAAGACATACATAAGTGGTACGTAATGAAGAGGAAATAACTGAGCACGTGCATGAACAATCTTTGCTCTTAATCTGCAATGTTACAGGAATCGCCTTGGGGAGGATACAAACTCAATTCACAACTAAAAATTGGGCAATCAGCCATGGAAACTAGCATAGGAGATCACCCATGAATCAACCACATAACTTTTTAAAAAATTGTGAATATATTGATCAAAGATTTTCGTGGCTGATCACCTAGAAATCAGCCACGAAAAATTAAAAAAAATTAACTATAAATTGATAAAATATTTTCATGGCTGATTCGACGAAAATATCCATGGCTGATTTACCCACGAATCAGCCACGAAATCAGCCATAGACATTTTCCTGGCTGATGGGTGAATCAGCCACGGATAGTTTTTGTGGCTGATCTCTTATGAATCAACTACGACAATCTTTCATCAATATATATTTATAAATAAATATTTAAATATATATTAATATTTATTTATAAATATTTGTAAATATAGATATATAGATAAATATTTATAAATATTTATCTACATACATACATACGTACGTACATATTTGTAAAAAATATTTAAAAAATAGTAAAATAATTAACAGTATATAAACTTTTAATTATATAAATTACAAAATAATTTATTATATTAAATAATATGATTCCATAGTAAATTTAATATGATTGTTGTATTTTGTAATAGTATTAACATTTAAAAAAAACAAAATGAATGTTGGGAATAGTTTAAATGAAAAAAAAATAAAGATATGTCCAATAAATTGGATTTGGACCAGTGGTTAAGTCTTAACCTCTTATATGGGAGGTCTTAGGTTCAACTCTCAAATGTCTCAAAACTTCTTTAATTAATTGGAGAGCTACGATCATGTGTACTTGATCCACAAATTTAGCTGTGGACCACTAAATGGATGGTGCTACGATTAAGTCTGCTTGATCCACGAAGTGGGTTGTGGACCACAAATTTCGGTAGCCAATAAAATTTAATTACTATTTATTAAATCGGCTAGGAAAGAATCTCCGTGGCTGATGACTTTTTAAAATTAAAATAAAATTTAATTCAGTGGCCAATAAAATTTAATTATTATTTATTAAATCACCCACAGAATGTTATTTTCAACCTTGGAAATTTAATCAGCCACAGAATTTGTCATGGGTGATAGGCCAATTTCTAGCAGTGATTCTTGAGATCCAAGGAATTCTATGCGGCCACAAATTACATTTTACCAAACTGTGATGAGGTGTAGCTATATATTAGGATTTTTTTTCTACTTTATTATTATCCCATCATATGGGTGTTACAAAGTTGGAGATGGAGAGAAGGATCGAGAATGAGTTTGATGGATGGTTCAAAAATTATGTAGTTCTTACAGGTTTCAAATGCCAGTGAGTGTATGATTATGTAATTAACTTCTGCATCTATATCTCAGACACGAACTAACGAAAGCCTTACTTTCTTGTAGGTGTGTGACCCAACCAATGGAGTGACAAACAAATATTTGCAAAACCTTTCGTGAGGACCATTGAGAACGGTGAAATCATTTCAAGGATATGTTATTAATGGTTATAAATTTCACACGAGTGACCATGCAGAATATAGAAAAAGTGTTAACCATGGATGTTGTGTAAAATAGGTCGAGAACGAGCATAGTAGTGTTGATTATTATAGGGTCTTAAAGGAGGTTCTTGAACTTCAATTTTTTGATCAACCAATCCAAAAAGTTGTACTTTTTAAGTGTGATTGGCTTGACCTTACATCAAATCAGGGATTGAGGGTACACGCTCAATATAAGTTAGTTGAAATTAACCATAAGAGGCGGTATCCTAAATATGACCCTTTTGTATTGGCCCAGCAAGCATATCAAGTATATTATGTTACATATCCTTCAACTAAAAGACAAAATCTGAATGGATGACAGTTTGCAAAACAAAAGCTCGACATGTGTTTGATGCACTTATTATTGGTAGGGCTTATCAAGAAGAAATTGATGGCATGCTGCAATAAGTATAACTTTGATGGTCGATCTTGGGCTCTTAACACACATAGAAGGCATAAATGAGATGTTAGATGTTCAGGATCGAGACCATGATGAGGATGATGATGAGGGTAATTGGGAGATAGATTCTAATACAGAAGTTGATTCGAAGGAGTTTATTTCAGAAAAGGACACAAGCGAATAGTACAACCTGGCAACAATCTTTTTTTTTTTAACATGCTTTTGTCATCTTATTTACTTACTACACTGACAAAGAATGAGATCACAATTCATTGAACTTTTTAAGTGTGAGAATATGTTACTAAAATTTTCACACCGAAATATTTCATTGTATCAATTTTTTTTCCTCTACATAGATATGTCTAGTGGAGAGCAACTGCCTACTGATGACTCACAACATACTCGGTCACAAGACCGAACGCCACCTCTGCCTGCTCCTTGGATACCACTAGCCGAGCACGATAGAGATTCCCTTGCAATTCCATCGTCTTTAGTATCACATCATATTGGATCACAGGCATAGCATTCCCGACCATTGATTATACCACAAGTGGATAGGTAAGAAATATTCATGTACATTATTACTTTATGAGTCTTTGCTTCAATTTAATAACATTTGATTTATATGTTTGACGCTATTTTTTAATTTTGATGTGAACTAATGTTGTTTTGCATTACTTTTTTTTCATATTCAATAAGTCTTTTGCTACTAATTTGTTTCATTTTCATATTTTGTTTATGACATGTTCCAATTATTGTTTTACTTGTTTGACATCTGAAAATTTGCTAGTTCTAATAAATATGCATGGGAGATCACATCTATATTTTAGAGGTACTTCAACGGGCCGTACACGACCTATGTTGATGTTCTAATGAGCGTGAAGAACGTTTAGTTTGAGGAGTTTGGAGTAAGTTATTAACTACTGTATATATTATTCTAAATTATTTTTTTACTTGATATATATTTTTAATAAATTATTTTAACATGACAACTTCGATATATAAATTAATTTTTTTTGTAGAAACTATTTCGTTGTGTTGATGAGCATAGTGCTAAGATCCGGTTCAACTGGAAGCATAAGTGCTAGACCCACTTTTCCGATACCCTATCGAGGCTACGGAGGACGATCTCGGCTGGCCAAACTTCCTCCTGGATCGACTCTTGGTATTGGGAGATGATGCAATAGCATTGGAGTACATAGGAGTTTCAGTGGGTCTCCTCCACTGCTTAGAGGAAACGGGGTCATGGTACCACAACCCATACTGGAGGCTCAGTCTCATTTATAGTCCATGAGGAACACATGATAAATTATATAAAATATTACACATTTTGTGATTTTAATATGCTTTTTCAATTTTCGGGACAGGATTTTTAAGAATTAAATTTTTAATTGTAGCGACAGAAGATAGTCAATGACTTCAGCCACATTGAGTGGTACAAGAGGCTGGACACATTTTAGGGTAGGGAGAGACAATGACAACATGTCAAGGAGCACTCTCACAAGATACTGGTAATAATTTATAAATTCAATACATTAAAATACTTTTCGATTATCTATACTTTCCATGCAATCGAATTAACTTCAAATTTGATTTCAGGAGGACATGACGGCTGAAGGGGAGTGTCTTACTTAGGCATTTTTCTCCTTATCTGCTAGTGTTACGTCTTCAGTCATCCCAGACAATAGGACACTATTTCTCAAAACGACAGGAGGGTACAATCAAGGATGCATGTATGGACAGGGTTCCGAGGCTTTGCGTGTTAGACAACAGCTCGACCAGAGTTTCTTGCCATCCCTATCATCTACACCGACTAAGATAGAGGACATAGTAGAGATAAGGGTTGAAGAGAGGGTACATGCAGTGAGAGATGAGTTGAAGAAGGATTTCGACAAGAAGGTAGATTAGATGCAACATTAGATTGGTAGATTTATGACCATGATGTCAGAGAAGCTTGAGATAGAGTTTCCACCGTTCCGACCAATTCAGGAAGATGATGAGGTGGACTAGATGGCAGGTAGCTTTATTCTGCCACCATCCTCATCCTTTGAGATACTCTTGTCCTTTTTCTCTACCCCCACCTTCTTTAGTTGGTGCCACTGCTCTCGTAGTGTAGAATTTTATTATAGATGTTATCATGTACATTACATTTACTTCATTTCATACATTTGTGTTGAATAAGTGTATTTTCTATTAGTGAGATGATTATTTTTTATGTTGTATTTTAATGCAATATTGTGAATTTAAATTTATGTGGTATATATTTTTTGATATATGGTTCAAGCGTTTAAAATAAAAACAAAATAGGTCTCAAAATAGGGAGACAAATTAGCGACGATTTTGCTATTGATTAGCTAGGCTACAAATTAGTAACGGTTTAGCTACCGCTACAAACCTGACTTAGCTAGCAACGCCTTTGCTAAGCACTAATAAATTAGCAACGGTTTAGCTACGGATTAGCTAGGCTAAAATTGCTGACATTTAGCTACGGCAACAAAACTTATTTTAGCTGGCAGACATCGTCGTTAAATACTAGCCAATTAGCTACGATTAAGTGCACGCCGTCACAACACTGTAGCTAATCTTGCAAGCATTTAATGACAACATGGTATTTTACTTTTCAGAATTTGATCAAAAACCGTCCCTAAACCCTCGCAAGTTTATCTACGGTTTGTAACAGTATGACCTAATCGTCGGCAAACCGTTGCAAATATAAGGACAGATTAGAGACGGTGTAATAAAATTTCCAATTATCTATTTTCGAAAAAGTGTTCCTAGTCGTCTCTATCCCGTTGTTATTTTGAACTTTGACCGGACACTAGTCTTGCTGCTTCTCATCGCAAATCCGTCGCTACTAGCGACGGCTTTTTCGTCTCGTCGCAAACAACTTATTTAACGACTAGGATTTCAACTACCACTTCTTTCGTCCGCACACCGTCGCTAAATATATTTAGCGACAATTTAGCTACAATTCTTTCCGTCGCTAATTTGCTATTTTCTTGTAGTGAAATAATGGATTCAAGGCTTTTGAATAAATGAAATCGTTGTTCTAGAAATATGATATGAATAATTTACCCCAAAAAAATCTTATTATGTAATATACTAATTTTGTACTTGCTGAATTGTCCCAAAAATGACAATTTATTTTGAGTTGTATAAAATCTTTTAAATTATGACTATATCCGTTCAAGTCAACATTACTTAGGCATCATGACATTGATATTGGAAATTATAATACAAACATAAACACTTTGGATTTACTTAGATTATTTATAATCTCACATGTATTTTCAAGAGAAGAAGAACTAGAAGTTTGAGAGCAATAGGTTTAGACTTAGTCTGTCCTTTTTCATATTATGACTTTGATCTAGAATAATGATGTTAAATTTCAATTTCTTTTGGGATGTTCAAAATGATGTAATTTTGGATTTGAAAAGTCCCGGAATATAATAGATTAAATCTAAGTTTAATTGTAGTAATTCATGGTTATGTATTCCTTTACAAAGACCCTTGGTCCAAAAGGATGGGGTGATATCCCCGGCCCGATTGGGTTATGTACTTAGTGGGATGATACAAAATATGCGGGTATGTGTATGTGTGTTGGAAAACGTATCAACAAGGTCCACAAACAATCAAATTTTAATTAAAATACTTATTCCCAAACCACACAATATAGGCAACTATATCTATCATATAGCAAGTATCAAATCTACAAGAACTTGGTAATTACTACTATTTTGTTCTAATCGCATTGTTTGGACGACAAAATCAAGAAAGGAAAACAACTATAACTGCCCCCATGGGGAATACATTAACCATCACACAAGAGAAGTAACAAAAGGTCACAAGAATAATTAAAGAATTAGAGAAGAATATATGACATGAAATTGAATAGAATCTCCCAAAATTAGCAAAAATATAAAACACAACCTTAGACAATTAAATCATTAATTCTAATATCGGTAAGGTTTACTCATGTGAAACTCACTTTTTCTCAAGTTATAAGTCTCTTATCCTTAGTCCAATCAATAGGTATAACGATTAGTTTCCCTTCTTAAAAGTCAGAAAATTCGCAAAATGGGGGCATTTTGCAATGATAGGCGAAGGTTTAAAATGTACAATCTTTTATATTGATCTATTTGGGCTTGTTAATTATTTATTGGGCTGTTTAATAAAGCTCAGAAAATAAATAATTGAAATTTATTATTTATAGGTGTTCAAGCCCAAGAGTAAATAATTTTATCTGACCCAATAAATAAGACCAATGGTAAAATAAAATTAAAAAATTTAATTTATTAATTCATTCATTCATTCATTAAAATAAAAAAATAATAGACAGCACGGTATGGATCTCATGTTGTTCTGCGTGAAGGATAACAGAAAGTATGGATGCTTTCAGTTTTCACATAGATGACATTTCTCTCTGAGGGAATTGGATCGGAAATAAAAAGGGTCTTCATGCATTGAGTGTGGGAGGCTTTTGAATTTTTCTAATTCATAGAGAAACCCAACATCACAAAGTGCTTCGATGAAGCTTTCACCAAAAGCTTATCAAAACCCAATTTTTAAGCTTTCACCGGTTGTGCTACAGGCACCATTTCGAAAGATCAACGGCTTTGCATGAATGAGACACAGTAGATGTTTGTAAGGATGTGATCCAATAGTTTCAAGTATCCTTGTACAGACATCTACACCAGTGTGAATAGGGTCATTCAGTCACAGAGGTAAATTTTTTGTTTTCCTGGCATGTGTTTTTTTTTATGATTTTTGCCATTTTAAGCCTTCAATTGGTATCAAAGCCATCGTTTGGCAAATGTAGGAAGCATACTAGGCTTAACTAAAATAAGAAAATATTTGTTTTGGTTGAAATCTGTAATCCTTCGTGTTTACTAGTATGGATAGTTTCACTGTAAGCTTCGCGAGTGGAAGCATAGGAACACTGTGTTTTGATTGTTTTCATAGATATCGTGTAAGCCCAGTGTTTTAAGGGCTATCCCATTGTTTGGATGAGTTTTGATTTTAAAAAAAAAACAACGGAAAAATCGCACTCTGTAGCGTCTGAAATGCAGAGACAATTTTGGAGAAGAAGGGCCGAGACATGAAGCCAAGCCAAGAAGTATCCAATAGCCTCAAGTATCCTTGTACAGACATCTACACCAGTGCAAATAGGGTCATTCAATCACAGAGGTAAATTTTTTGTTTTCCTAGCATGCTTTCATTTTGATGATTTTTGCCATTTTAAACCTTCACTTGAACCGTACCAAATCCAAGAACTGAATATATGTAGTTGATGTGTACGGTATGTATATATGTTTCAACAAGGATGTATTATCTCAAATTACCCCTCAAAAAAATCAAGTTTTACATTAAAAATACCAATTTTTCTCACACAACACACATGTGAGCAAATATATTTATTGTGTAGAATAGAATTTAGTTGGTAAGTATTGAAGATCTCAAGGTAAGCGACAAGTATAACTAATTTGCTCTTGTTTCATTATTTGGCCAATAAAAATATATATACACACGATGCCTTGACTAGGGATTAAACCATCCTACACACATAAGAAAAGTCACTCAAGATCCCAAAATCATCCAAAGAATAAGAAAAGAAGACAAGTCATGTATTTGATTGAAATTTTCCAAATTAAACTCCATCTCAAGTACCTAAATTAGTCCAATAGAAATCTAAATCTCACACAAAAAGGATTGGTCTCAATTAAGGCCCACTTGAACCAAAGGAGTTATGAGCCTTCTACCCTTAGTCCAACTAATAGCTATCGATACCTCTCTAATCAAACCCAAGAGAAAATTAAAATCAACAACCTATTGCAAATTTGGGGAAAGATATGTTCCTATCTCTACGCAACATATGCAATCCATCAAGTAGGACTGCTCACAATTCGGGTCGGTTCAAAGATTTTGGTATCTCTAGTACCGTATTGAATATTCGGTTCTTCCAAATCTTCGGTACCGATCCCAAACCGTGACTCGAAAATATCCATCCTAACTTATCTCGGATCTCTGTTCTAATGGGACAAAACTAGTACCAAATCGATTTTTTGGGACAAATTGAGATGGAGATTTGGGTAAAAGCACAAATACAACAAGCTAAATGTTAGATCACTTTTCTTTAATAAAACTATTTCAATATAAATGTCTTTCTAAATAAATATACAATAATTAAAAATTCTAAGAATAATGTATTTTATGAACAAAATTTTCTAAAATACTTTTAGTTAAATTATTTAGAAAATTAGAAAATGTAATGTATAGAATATTAGGAAAAAGAAGAATAAATAAGGGAAGAGAAATTTTATATCGATGGAGGAAATAACGATGTGGCAGAAAATAGGGTAGGGTGGGTAAAAAAAATATTGTAATGTTTAGAATATCAAGAAAAAATACAAAGTTCAAAGCGACTTACCATCCGAATCATCATATTAATTGTCATCTAGTATATCATTTGTTAGTGTGTTAAAATGACAAATTATTTAATATATATATACTATTGTCCATATAAGAATCTATTATTGCAAAAATATAATGAAGTTACCTAACTGCTATACATACATACATTCGTACATGTATATGGACATGTATATATGTATGTGTGTGTGTGTGTACACACACATATATTTATATGTACGTGTGTGTGTGTGTGTGTGTGTGTGTGTGTTTGTGTTTGTGTGTGTATGTTTATATGTATGTATCTAGGTTAGATTATATATATTAGAATATGCTAAGATGACGAATTTGATTTTGTTTAATAAAATAGTAATTTAAAGATTAGTTTTTTATATGCACATAGTATAAAAAAATTTTATAAATATTATTTTGCATCATTCTTTCATTAAGGAAAATTTTGAATTGATTCCATTATTTCTAATATTTTGCTCAATAGGAAAAAAATTAGAATATCTTATTTGTCTTTTTAAATATAATATATATGTGTTTGTGTGTGTGTGTTTGTGTGTGTCTACATGACTATATATATTCGGTTCTAATTTCGATTCTTCGGTTTGATACAGTTCAGAATGGTTCAGGATTGTTTTTATACGGTTCTCAGTGCGGATATTACATAAAAAATTTCATGACAGTTCGGTTCGAAAAAAGTTAAAAGTTAACGATTTTTTCAGTTCTGGTTCTTTTCGATCCGATTATTTGAATCGGTTCGGTTATTCTCCATTCCCGTGAACAGCCTTATTCCTTTAACCCCTCTCCCGAGCTAGTTAAAGAAAAGCAAATAAAGTGAACAAAAAACCTAGGCACTTAATTTCTAACCCATCTCTCAAAATTATTAGAAAAAGATAATCCTAAATCCGTCATCCACACAATATAATACAAGTAATTGAATGCATAAAATAGATTCCATTAAACCAAAAGAGATCCTAAATAAAGCATAAAAAAATGTTCAATCCTTTAAATACAATATAGCTCTGCAGTAGCCCAATAGAATCAAGACGAAAAATGTATAAAGAGGAAAGAGAAAAATTATTAGACAAGTTGAGTCTTTTCTCCCTTATAGATTTCTTCTTGAAAATGCCTCTTTTCTCTTCAATGGACACCTTGATCCTTTCTCTTGTGACTCCTTAGTGTTTTCTAGGGAATTTTTCTATTCTCTCCCTCTCAACTCTCTTTCTCAAATGTCTAAGGAAAGGTATTTATAGCATGTGCCTTGGAAAGCCATAAAAGCCTCAGAACAATAGCCTCTACAATATTAACCGGTGCTTATTCAAGTGTCTAGACTAGCGCTGGTTACTTAGTTTTTTCAAATTCTGGCTACAAACTAGAGCTTGTTCAATGGTCCAGACGAACGCCAATTACTCTCAATATTTTGGATCTTCTGAATATCTTAGTTAACCCGGCACCTATTCAACGCATAACCAGATGCTAGTTATGTCTTCTTCGGCTCTTTTATTAATTTTTCACCTTATTCCTCCAAGAAATCTTCTCCTCTGAAATCTACACAACACAAGGTAAAAATAGGAGAAGTAAGCAGTCATAAATCTTGAACTATTATAGCGCAAATGATATGAAATTAAATATATTTTAAGCACTCATTAGTAGTTAGAACTAGTGTGTGTGTGTGTAAAGAAAGATAAGGGATTCTAAATTTTCCTTAATGATAAAAAAAATTATGATTCATGACTAAATGATAAAAGTATATTGAAATTTAATGTTATTATTTTTAGATTATTAATATTTCATTCGATATAGTTGATGGAAACCCATCTCTTTTTTCATTATAAATCATTTCAAAAACTTTATTCATCATTTTCAATTGTACCATTTGTGAAATGAGATCATTAATATTCTTACTTCTTTTTTTTAAGTGCTAAGTTTTCTTAGAATTTTTTATAAATATTTTAATTTTTGTCATTTTTGTCTACAAAATTTAAAAAATATTATTCTAAATAAATTTTTCAAAACATAATATTAAAAATAGTTTTTTTATCAATGAAGAAATTAATTTTATTTCACTTAATATTTATAAGTTTATAACAACAATAATATTAATAATAAATAAGTGAATTTATTATCAAATATAGTGTTTCAAGTTTTAATTTATATATATATATATATATATATATATATACACACACACACACATTTTATCAAATATGAGCCTATTAATATATGGGGTTTTGGTATTTCTATAAATAGATATATCTTAATATTAGAAATATCAATGCTAATGTTTAGTGGTAAATCTTTAGTATATTTATCAAGAAAAGAAATGTGTCTACACAAGTAAGAACTTGACCTATTATCTATATAAGTTACAAAATATTCAACTCTAGATTATATACCCTAATCATTAAAGACAAAACATGCAAAGCATATATGATTCGACCTCATGCTTAAAATTCATATTGTTATTTTTGCCTTAACATGATATGAGCTTCAATGCCATAGTATTTTATCAACCTATAGCCATTCAATCCAAGTTCGACCCATACCATCACTCCCAGAGGCGTGTAACGCCTTAGGCAAACGAGGCACTCGCCTAAGGCCTCACTTGCACAAGAGGCCTCCAAACTCTGTAAATTAGGCCTTATATAACTTTAAAAATAAATGAAAAATTAATAAAAATTTTTAATTTTTGTTTACAATTTAATTAATTATAAAAGTCCATTTATTAGATTTTTTAGGTCCACTATATTTTTTATTTCCATTAATTAATTTTTTTTTCAAAAGATAGGTCCGTTTTTTTTTTTTTTTTTGTTTAACCTATTCCAAAAATTTTAAAAAGAACTTTAAATTAATTAAAAGAGGTGGATTTTTTTAAAAAAAATTAATGCCTTCTTTAATTTTTTATTCTTCCTGTTAAGAAAAAGACGCTTCCTCTTCTCAACAGTGAAATAAAAAAAATCAAGAAGCTTGTTCTTCTCTACCCCACTATTTCATACAAAATTCACAACAATTGTGATCCAACTAGCATCTATTCTATTTGATTCTTGAAACAAATAAGAATACGAGAGAACACAAACAAAAAAAAGTTAGATTAGTACTCTTATAAAAATATTAAACTATATTAAAAAGTTACATTTCTTTCCCAACTGCATGCATTGCTTTTAGAATATTATTTACTATACATGTTATGTTGCTAATACTGAAAGAAAAATTTCAAAGTTAAAACTAATTAAATCTTATTTGGGATCAACTATGACACAAAATAAATTAAATGAACTATCTATTTTATCAATCGAGAGTGAAATATTTGAATACATTGATTTTATAATAGTGATTTTGCAACTCAAAAAGACAACAAATAAATAACTAAAAACGCCCCTAAAATTTTTTTTGCTTAAAGCCCCCAAATTTCTCTACACGACCCTGATCACTCTCCATTGAAAATCAGAACTAAGCAAACCTAGATTCACGCCACCACTCAACACCCAAAATGCTGCTGGCCACTTTCCGTTTCTGATTTTATTTTATTTAAAATAAAAAATCAATTCAATTATTCTTAAATATATCTATCATAGGAAGGACTCAAAAAGTAAGGATTTAACTACTCTTATTTGGGCTTGAGCCGGCAAGGAATAAAGAAGTAAAAAATAAAGAATAATATTATAAATTTAAAAATCTAACATATTGTTATGAATTATTGGAATCTCCATTAATTAGTGGAGGCTCCACTAATTATGGATTTATGTGAATTATTAGAAGATTTTTATGGATGTCCACCATTTAGTGGAGACACCATTAATTGAGATTAGTTGAAGATGATGTATGCCATGATGTATTCCACTAATTAGAGCTCTATAAATAGAGCTATTCTCTAAGCTTGTAATACACCATCATTTTGCGAAAGAAAGATTAGTGTGAAAAGAAAGATTAGAGAAAGAATTGTGAGAGAAAGAAAGAGAGAAGTTTGAAGAGAAATTCTTGTGCAAAGAATAGTTAGAATTTTCTTAGTGTGTAGTGTGTAGATTTTATTCTAACACTACAATTTCAATTTTATAAACACGTTATCAAAGACGAGTCTCTCGCTTGGTTATTAAAGCCGTAAGACAAAGACGTTGTCTCTCGCTGCTATTAAAGCCAAAAGATGCACGCATTTATTGATCTCTATATGGCTAACATAGCTAAACTCGAATTTGTAGCCCTTTGGATATTTCCTCCGGGAAAAAAATTATATGTCATGGGTTCTCGCGCAAATGCATCTAAATGTCAAGGCCTTAGTGAAACTATCTGCCAAATAATAGTGCATCTCGCACCACACAAGGCTAAAGCTTTGATTTTTATTCACGTCATCTCGATGAAAATTTGAAATGGAATATTCCACTCAAAAAAGATCCATATGGCCTCGTGTGGGTAAATTTAAAAGAAAGATTTGACCACCCTAAGATGGTCGTACTACCTACCGTCACGGTATGAATGGTTGCACCCGAGGCTGCAAGATTTTAAAACCGTGAATGAATATAGCTCCAATGTATAAAATTACATCTCAATTAAATTATGCGGAGAAAAAGTGACCATAAAGATATGTTGGAGAAGACATTCTCCACCTTTCATGCCTCGAATATTGTCTCAAAGAACAATATCGAGAAAATGGGCATACAAAATTTGCATTTAATTACTCCGCTCTCCTCATTGGCAGAGAAGAATAATGAGTTATTATTGAGAGAAATCATGAAGCCGTAATTAACCGGCCTTAACAAAGACTCTGCATGAGAATGCCGTTGGCTCTGTGCGTAAACCATCGTTATAGTCGTGGTCGTGGCCATGGCCGTGGCCGTGGTCGTGGGTTATGGTCATAGACACGCTCGATATTTCCCTTTCACAATCATAATCAAACCGTGAGAAATACCGTCACCTAAAGTGGAATAAAAGATCACAAGGGAAAAGAAAAAGAAATTGAAGAAAAAGCATGAGGATATATGTTATAGATGTGGCATGAAAGGTCATTGGTCACTTAAACCTGCCGTACGGCTAAGCATTTAGTTGAATTGTATCAAGCTTCATTGAAAAATAAAAAATGTGAAGCAAATTTTTCTCAACATCCAATAAATGATGTTGATGATGATGATATTGATCCCGAAGATCTTAACATCAATATTACCCATATGGATGTATCGGATTTTTTGAACACCCAAACGGTGGTAGGATAGACCATTTAATTGGTGATGGCGTTGTCCAAGAACTAAAGCCTCACCCTCGATATTTTTGTATTTTCATTTTCATTCTATTCTAATAATATTTATTGTGATATATATATATTTGTGTTCAGATGGCTGTTGTTGTTAATGATGATGTATGCATTATTGATAGTGGAACTACACACACCATACCAAAAATGAGAAATATTTTTCTGATCTCAAATGTGAGAAACAAAACATTTCTCTATACGTATAAACAAGATGCAAATGTGATTGAGGGTCTGAAGCGTGGCCAACCTCCTTGGTTCTAAAGATAAAAATCCTCAAAAGAAAAGAGGATTAACTGATCCGAAGATCATATTGAAGAAAAGAATGATAAAGACCAAGAGAGAACTGATGACAAAGAACCGAAGTTGATTAAAGTAACACCGAAATTTCTATCAATTATACCACTTCCGGTAGAAGTTGGAATCGGATAGAAACTGTTATTGATAATATATTTGCATACAATATATCTCTTGATGTTACACAGGATAATGATGATCTTGAACCAATATCAGTTGATGAATATCGGCATAGAAAAGATTGGTTGCAATGGAAAGATGCGATTCAATCGGAGTTAAATGCACTGACAAAACGTCAAGTCTTCGGACCTGCAGTCCGAACACTAGAAGGTGTAAAACCTGTTGGCTACAAATGGATATTTGTGCGAAAGCGCAATGAAAAGAGTGAAATCGTTCGATATAAAGCGCGATTAGTAGCCCAAGGTTTTTCACAAAGACCAGGTATTGACTATGATGAAACTTATTCTCCTGTTGTTGATGCTATTACACTCCGATATCTTATCGGTTTAGCAAGTACATGAAAAGATAGATATGCGCCTATTAGATGTTGTCACTGCTTACTTGTATGGAAATTTAGAAAATGATATTTACATGAAAATCCCCGAAGGATTTCATATGCCTGAAGCATATAAACATTATCTTCGTGAAAATTACTCCATCAAGTTGCAGAAATCATTATATGGCCTGAAGCAATCTGGGGGCATGTGGTTCACACGTCTTAGTGAATATTTATTGAAAGCGGGATTTAAAAATGACCAGATATGTCCATGTGTTTTTATTAAGAAATCTGGTTCTAAATTTGTGATATTAGCTATATATGTTGATGATATTAATCGTATTGGAACTCCTGAAGAGCTCCAAGAAACAATTGATTATTTAAAAAGAGAATTCGAAATCAAGGATTTTGGTAAAACCAAATTTTGCCTTGGTTTACAAATTGAACATCTGGAGAGTGGAACATTTATTCATCAATCAACATATACAACGAAAAGTGCTAAAAGATTTTACATGGACAAAGCACATCCATTGAGTATTCCAATGATCGTCCGATCATTAAATGTGGATAAAGATCCTTTCCGACCTCAAGAAAATGATGAAGAACTCCTTGGTCTTGAAGTACCATATCTCAGTGCAATTGGTGCATTGATGTATCTGGCTAATAATACAAGACCTGATATTGCTTTTTCTGTCAATTTATTAGCAAGATTTAGTTCTTCACCAACACGACGACATTGGAATGGAATTAAACAAGTCCTTCGATATCTCCAAGGTACAATTGATCTCGGATTATTTTATTCAAATAAAACCAGTCCAACATTGATAGGTTATGCAGATGCTGGTTATTTATCTGATCCACATAAAGCACGTTCTCAAACGGGTTATCTATTTACATGTGGAAATACTGCTATATCATGGCGTTCTACGAAACAATCTATAGCAGCTACTTCTTCAAATCATGCTGAAATTATAGCCATTCATGAAGCAAGTCGAGAATGTGTATGGCTAAGATCCATGATTCATTATATCCAAGAAAGTTGTGGATTATCATCAATCAAAGATATTCCAACTCCTCTTTATGAAGAAAATGCAGCTTGCATAGCTCAATTACGAGGATGATATATTAAAGGAGATCAGACAAAACATATTTTACCAAAATTTTTCTTTACTCATGAACTCCAGAAGAAATGTGAAATTGATGTGCTACAAATTCGGTCATGTGATAACCTCGCAGATATTTTCACGAAGACTTTACCGACTGCAACATTTGAAAAGTTGAGATATAAAATCGGTATGCGTCGGTTTAAAGATTTAAAGGAATCATCTCATCAGGGGGAGTAATAAACAGACATATAGAATAGTGTACTCTTTTTCCTTCACTAGATTTTTTTTCCCACTGGATTTTTATCTAGTAAGGTTTTAATGAGGCATATTCTTTATGTATGGATGGACATCCAAGGGGGAGTGTTATGAATTATTGGAATCTCCATTAATTAGTGGAGGCTCCACTAATTATGGATTTATGTGAATTATTAGAAGATTTTTATGGATGTCCACCATTTAGTGGAGACACCATTAATTGAGATTAGTTGAAGATGATGTATGCCATGATGTATTCCACTAATTAGAGCTCTATAAATAGAGCTATTCTCTAAACTTGTAATACACCATCATTTTGTGAAAGAAAGATTAGAGAAAGAATTGTGAGAGAAAGAAAGAGAGAAGTTTGAAGAGAAATTCTTGTGCAAAGAATAGTTAGAATTTTCTTAGTGTGTAGTGTGTAGATTTTATTCTAACACTACCCTAATTTTATAACACACACACACACACATATATATATATATTGTGTAGACAATTCATAAAACAATGAATAAATGATTTGCACGTTCTTAGTGCATGCCTTAAACTTAAAAAAAAAAAAAAAATGGTTCTAGCACATACCTAGTGCAATTGGTGATATGGTTGTAACTGACTTTTGATCTTCTCTAAAGCCACAAGGACATCACCCATATTTTTCCTATTTCTTGGCGAATCCATTGAACAATTCAAGGCTACTTGAAATATGGATGATATACATTTCAATTTTTCAAAAAAGTATTCTTCACCCTCCTTCAGCAAATTGGCATCTACCGCTTGAGCAAATGTATCATAAATTGAATTATTCACCCAATCTCTCAAGCTCCAGCCCTGATTGCTAGGAAAAGATCCACTGAGTTTGTTATAGGAAAGATCTAGTAATTGAACCACACAAATTGCTAGGAAAAGATCCACTGAGTTTGTTATAGGAAAGATCTAGTAATTGAAGGTATTGAAAACCTTGAAATGAAGATGGTGCAGACCCAGTTAATTGGTTTCTCTGAAGATCCAACAGAAACAAATTGCTTAGATTAGCAATTCCACTTGGAATAGTTCCCTTGATTTTACAATTGTCGGCTTTTATCCTTTGAATTGATTTAGAAAGATTCCCAATTGAAACAGGAAGAAGACCATCCAAAGGATTGTTACTCACCATTAGATATCTCAGTTCCTTGCACTTTGACAAGAAAATGAAGAAATCCAAATCTTGAGAGGAAGACTTACTTTTGAATTGATTGTCTGCAACATTCAATATTTGGAGCTGATTTAGATCTCCAAGAGTCTCTGGAATAGAATCCGTGAAGCTGTTTCCAGCGATAACTAAATGTATGAGTTTAGAGCAATTAGAAATTGAATCAGGTATGACTCCATGGAAGTGATTGGCGCTGAGATATAGTCCCTCTAAACTGGGAAGTCCAAGGCCAATATTTGTTGGAAGTTGGCCTGAAAGAGAATTGGCACCAAAACTAATCAAAGCTAGCATGGAGAGGTTATACACGCCTTCTGGTATGCGACCGCTCAAGCGATTGAATGATAAATCAAGCCCTTCTAGATTATGTAGGTTGCCAAGCTCCTTTGGAATATCACCTGTAAAAGTTACATTACTTTATAGAAAGTTATGAAGTTCTAATCTTTGTTCATTTTTTGTAGTTTACTCTGTTAACGTACCTATCAAATTATTTTCAGCAAGTATCAGATACCTCAGCATTGTCAAATTACCAATTTCTTTAGGAATTACACCTGTAACATGTGTAAGCACATGATCAGATTATTATAACGAGACAAGAAGAAAGAATTACGCGATCAGATTATTATAGCAAGACAAGAAGAAAGAATCTATGTATAACTTTTTCCATTTTATATGGTGATTTAATATTTTTTATGATTATTATAAATAAATTTGAACCCAATATTCTCTTCGAAGAAAAAAAGAATTTAAAAAAGGTTTCCAATCAATAAAATCCACAATAACTTGAAAATAGATTGGACTTATCATTTCTCACATAGATTGAACTTACACTAGTGGCCTATTTTCTCTCTCTGTCTCAAGTGGAAATGCATAATGAAAATATCTTTATTTTTTAAAAGGAAACATTAAATTTGACGATAGTATCATTGTTCCCTTCAATCATTTGTGTTTTGGTTTACCATATTCATTTGCGGGTGTGTGAAGGCACTGTCACCTTAGATTTGTTAATTTGTTCCACTTTGTGAAGGACGTTTTGGCTTTTGTCCCTTCTTTTTTTTATCCTTTTATTTTAATGAACACATGAAGGTTTGCCTTACCTCCCACTAACAAAGAGAAAAAAAATAAAATAGGGATAAATGAAAACCGGAAAAACCAAATGCAAGTAATACCTTCACATTACAAAAATTAATTACCAACAGAAAACTTTACCTATTTAATTATTTGTTAATAAAATTATACAAACCAGAGAACTTTACGAAAGCAAAGTTAGCCATACCTTTCAAATTGTTACGACCAAGGAGGAGTTGTTCAAGAGTCTGCCAGTTACCAATTTCCTTGGGTAGGTATGCTTCACTGAAGTTGTTGACGGACAAAGACAGAACTTTAAGCTTTGAACATTGAGATAAATTCAATGGGATTTCGCCACTGAACTCATTCCTCGCTAGGCCAAGCCACTCAAGTCTTGGAAGACGACCGCATATGTGATTGGGAAGACCTCCAGATAGCATATTACTGCTAAATCCAATAGTTTCCAAATTTGAGATGTTGAATATCTCTATTGGCAAGGAGCCTGAAAGATAGGTATGTTCAATGGCCAATTTCTTCAAACGGTAAAGATTGCTAATATCAGTTGGAATCATTCCTTCCAGAGAGTTGAATGAAAGGTATAACGTTTCTAGGTTTGACAAGTTAGATAAAGAAGGTGGAATAAAACCGGAAAAATTATTATACCGTATTGACAAATATTGAAGTTTACTTAGTGAACCAATCCACTTTGGAACTGCACCACTCAAATAATTATTTCCCAAGTCTAAAACCTTAATACGGTACAAATGGACCAATTCCTGGGGTAAACTTCCATGGAGACTATTATTCCTCAAATAAAGGGAAACAAGAAATGAGAGATTTCCAAGGTGTGGAGGAATAGTTCCAATTATACTCATGTTTGAAATCCTTAAGGCAATTACTCTACGATGACGAGTGCCGCAAGTAACACCAATCCAGTCGCAAACTGGGAGCCAATCGTCCAATTTCTTGACAAGAATTGGAAAGGGTCTGAAATGATCTGGGCTTTGAAAGCAAGAAGGGCAGATTGATCAGTGGTGATGTTTGGTGTTTTCTTGGCTAGGCAAGCCATGATCAGACACAGAAGCAACACAAGTAGAAGAGCAAAGTGTTTGCAAGTTCTCGTCATGATTCTCTCAAATGTTGGCTAGAATTTCGGGCTTTGAGTTGAGTAGTCTCAGCATGATATATAGAAATACTTTGTCTTGAAACCGATGCATACGGTTGCCTGTGAAGACTTTATGTAAGTATTTTCCACAATTTTCTCAGGTAGATCTATGATCTTCCACAGAGGCAGTCCCCACTAAGATTACTTCAAGGTTGTAGGAACAACATATATACTTTTTTTTAGCCCTTAACCAACGACATGCCATATCTATTCTCTTAAAAGTAACTTTTTTTTTTCCAAATTTTGTTGAATTGCTGAAATTAGGTCATTATGTGATATGTGATGACTAAATTAGACTATTATTCCCACAAAAAAAATATTTTTGTGAAATAATGATTACTACTTCCACAATCCAAAATTATTATTCACATTTTCTTGGATACAATCAATATCCATACGAATATAAATAATTACTATCTCTTTGTGAAATTGGATACACATTCATATTTTGAATTGTTACAATATAAAAAGAGGACATTTCCTTAGGTTTTTTTTTTTTTTTTAAGGAAACGGCCTTTCCCTTAATAAACCTCACAAAATCCCCACTTTCTGAATAGTGATCCTTTTCTGTATTTAATAAGTTTCATTTATTTGATCTCAGCTGGTAGAAGAAATAGAGGGCTCCACATGTTGTGGAAATTTAGGGCTTTCCAATTGAAATTCCAATAGGCTTTAAAGTCACAGACAATTTCCTTTCGCTTGTTCGGTATACTTATTTTGTCTTGTGGAAAAATAGTACTTTAAAGTCACGGACAAGTCTTAGAAATTAAGTATTCAAGATATTTCCCTGTATAAGTTTCGAAAGAGAATGACCAAATGTCTTGAGAAATAGGGAATAAATTAATTAAAATAAGTAAAGATTTAATATTTTAAAATAGTAATTACCCATTAAAATAGTGAATTTTAAATTTCATTTTACCTTTTCTTTCTTTTCTCTCTTTTTCTTCATTATGTGTATAATATCCAAATGTAATTATTGTTCAAGAAAGGAAGTCGAACATGCTTCAACCTTCACAAGTAATAGTACTTAGAAATCTCCAACATCATATTCACTAACAATGAGTAAGAACAAGCTTTAAATTTAAATGATAATGTACAATTTACTAATTTATATGATTATCACAGTTAAGTAACATATTATCCATATCTCTAACTCCGAATCTCTTATTACACTCTTTATTACATATTCTCTATTACAATCTTAAAATTTGACACAATGATATTAATTAATCGACTTCTATGAACTGCTGATATTTGGCCAACTTTCAACTAATATTAACTAAATATTTGATCACAAAACGCATTATTACTACAAAATCACCCGAAAAGTGGGAAAAGATGGATAAAGAACAAAAAAAAAAAACCAAATAGACAGGTTATAAATATTATCTAATCAAATATTCGATTAATATTAGTCAGAAGCTAAACAAGAATGAGAGTAGGATTCATAAGAATCAATTAATTAATGCCAACCTATAAAATTTTTAAGCGTGTATGAGAAAATGTAAAGGCAGTGCAGACATGAAACAGTAGAGAGGACGAAAGGCCAAAGTCGCGGGTTCGATTCCCACCTGGGGATTGCTCGTAGGTCTTCTCCCTCAGGTACCTACCACAGGTGCATATCCCGATTTACATCTCACCCGGTCGTGGGGCCTCGACGCCCGAGTGGGGAGGTTCGCCTTCGGGACTCCCTCCTAAATCCAAGAAAGGCCGAATTATATGAAGAATTCTATGGAGTCGGTGGTCTTGGACAAAGACAATCTCCAATGGGAACATCCCACTTCTTGAGTAAACTCTTCAGCCTTTGATCCACACGGACAGATTGACCGATATAGAGTCGTCGGTCCATGTAGAAGATCCTTTCTTTGGGGAAATTTGTGGCCTTCCTTTAACTTCTTTCATTTCAAGTCATCAAATTAACATTGACTATCCTATATATTGTAGAAATATGTGGCATTGCTATTAGAATTCTAGTGCTACATTAAAAAACAATCTCCTTTGCCCACACACTGGCCTTGTGGAAAAATAACAGTCATTCTCAATATTGTTCACTTGTGGAAAAATAATGGAGTTTGAGCATATACTTGTATTAACATAAAAAAATAATTTTTTAATAAAAATCATCAACAATTGCATTTAGATTGATTGCCAATTTTTAACTTGTAAAGTTTAGGTATTTGGCTCAATTTTTGTAATCATCATAATGGATTATGATAGATTTTCTGGAATCATTTTTTTATGCAAATTTAAATATATTAATATATATATATATATATATATATATATATATATATAAAGGATTTACATGGGTTACTAATTTACAATCAAGGAGACTGGCAACTAGTGGTAGTCAAAACAGGATTCAAAGGTTTGCAAAACATCAGGGTACAAATTAAAAATAACAGTGTACACATGTGTTTTAATTTTCTTTATAATCTCCAACGGTAGGCATACTACATCCTCAAAAATGGCCTTATCACAAGCACACTAGATGTAGTAGAAAGTGGCTGTCAAACCAGTAGACCTAGCCTTACTGAACCACGAGGTACCACGGTTGCCACGCTTATACCACTTAAAACAAGACTTGGCCGAATTCAAAGTGATTGGTAGACGAAGCAACCTTTTCACTTCCGTCCAAATAGCTACAGAAATTGAGCATCTGAAGAATAGATGATTAGTCATTTCCGGATATGCCTTACACAGAGGACAAGACAAGTCATCAATCCTGAACACAAGTGTATCCTTAGTCTTCAGTCTACCCTTAGCACACAACCAAAGGATGAATGAGTGTTTAGGAGTCAGTCCTTGCTTCCATATGGTATTGGCCCAATACACAGTCCATGCACTTGAACGAAGATAGTCGTACGCCAGACAAGTGAAGGAATTATTGCTCAGTGCCCAAGAATGAAGAAGATCAACCGCAATCCAGTTCGCGCTCCATAATCATGTCCCTAATTGCTAACATCCTGCGAAACAAGGGTGAGAGTTCCTCGTGATGATCACACTCCCAAATAGATCTGCCCTTCAAATAGAAATGTTTCACCCATTTGACCCACAATGATTGTTTCTCCGCTTGGATGTCCCAAATGATTCTAGCCAATAGTGCTTCATTCCAAGTGTGCAAGTTCCGCAATCCAAGTCCGCCCTCATTTTTTGGAAAACAGATATTCTTCCAAGCAACCATAGAATTCTTTCAGTCCCACAGGAAATCTCTAGACATCCTATCCAACTGACAGATGACCGCAAATGGCGTAGGGAGAATAGATAACCAAAAACACTCAACACCCTGGAGAACGAATTGGATCAGTTGGAGGCGGCCAACATAAAAGAGGGACCGAGCAGACCAACATCCAATGTATGAGCCAATGCGATCAAGTAATGGTTTGTAGTAAGTAAGCCTAATCCTGCCATTCATGATTGGTAGGCCAAGGTATCGAAACGGAAATTCCCCAATGGGAATTCTAGTAACATCTCGAATATTCTCCTGCTCATTCATACTGATCCTAGCAAGATAGATACTGCACTTGTCCTTATTGATTTCAAGACCCGAACATCTTTTAAATTCATTAAGACAATCAAGGAGAATGCAGATAGAAGAGCAGTCACCCCTAGTAAACAGCATAAGGTCATCCGCAAAAGTAAAGTGAGTAATCCTAAGCTCCTTACACTTGGGATGATAGTTAAATAGTGTTCCAAGTGTGTGCACTTTGACCACCCGTGAGAAATATTCTAAGCAAATAACAAACAACATGGGGGATACTGGATCCCCTTGGCGTAGACCCTTTGCACCAGTAAAGAAACCATGGACATTCCTATTGATAGCAAGAGAGAAAGAAGTAGTCGTGACACATTGCTCAATCCAGTTCACAAAGAGAGGAGAGAACCCAAGCTCATGAAGTAGATCCAATAAAAAAACCCAATTAACAGAGTCATAAGCCTTTCGTAGGTCCACCTTAATTGTGCATCGAGGAGACACTCTTCTTCTACTATACATGCGCATAAGTTCCTGGACCATCAAGATGTTATCAGTCATGAGTCTGTCCTGAATGAAAGCTGATTGGGAAGTGTCTACCAGGTGTGGTGCAACCAATTTAAGTCTGTCAGCTGGGATCTTAGAAATAATCTTGTAGACCATGTTACAGCAAGAGATAGGTCTATAGTCACACACCCTCTCAACATGATCGGATTTCGGAACCAGGGTGATAATAGAATGATTAAGCTGCTTAAGAATTTTCCCGAAAGTGAAGAATTCCGATTCAACATCAAAAAGACTCTGGCCAACCGTACCCCAAGCTTTCTTGAAGAATAATACTGAGTAACCATCAGGGCCTGGGGCTTTACAACCACCAATGTCCCATAGAGCTAATTTGATATCCTGTACATTAACATCCCTAACCAAATCCACCTTTATGTCATGAGGATGTCCCAGCTCTTACAAAGTCTACATTGATTCCTTGGCAATTTACCTTAGTCCCAAGAGTCTTCCAAAAAATAATCCACAAATTTATCAGCAAGATCTTTTGGGCTATCAGTCATATTACCATCATCTTTCTGAATTGATGCAATAAAGCTCTGCTTTTTGTTTCGTTTGAAAATATTGACAAAGTAACGAGTGTTTTTGTCAGCATGAGCCACATACCTTCCTTTTGCAAGTTGCTGGTAGAACTTCATTTTTGCCTCCGCGATACGCATTACCGAAAGTTTACACTCCTTGAAATGTGCCATAAAGTTTTGATCCACAGGGTTGGCAACTAGAAGCTGTTGGGCATTGACAACTGCCTGGTTTGTATGTTCAACATGATCAGATAGGTGAGAGAATTCCACATAGTTTAGCTTCCGCAAGTCACGCTTTAGCATTTTCAAATGACGACAGAGGGTGAACTGGTGGAAACCAACGTATGGCTGTTCCCAAGCCTGTTGAACAATATTCTGGAAAGAGTCATGGTCAGTCCAAAGATTAAGGAATCTAAAAGGACGAACAACTCCCACAGTGTTCTCAACCACTGACCAAATAGTAGGACTATGATCAGAAATATAACTACTAGGTAAAAATTCCACTGATGCCTGGATAGAAGACTAAAACCATGCTTCATTACCCATTACTCTATCAAGTTTGGACCACACTCTAGAATTTGTCCAAGAGAATCTCGGTCTGACATAGGGTAGGTCTTCCAAGCCAGTTTCATCACATAATGTCACAAAATCCCTAATTTCATATGAAGAAGGTGGTGAACCGCCAAGTTTATCATCCACATGCAAATAGGAATTAAAATCTCCAAGAAGGATCCATGCCTCCGACACAGAAGACGATAGTGACTGGATATCATCCCATAATTTTCTATGAGCCACTACAGAATTGTAAGCATAAATGAAAGTGATGAAGTATGTAGAATGAGTAATCTTACAAATGATGTTCACAGTAATAGCCTGAGACGTACAGTGGATTAAATGGACATCCACATTTGCACCATTCCATAAGATGACAATTCTCCCACCTTCAGCTTCGTCCAAGTTATGAATAGGCAACCAATTAGGGAACTTGGTTTGTAAAATGTTATCCAGCCCAACAGGAGTGAGCTTTGTTTCCAGTAATCCAATAACGTCAATACAGTGTTTAGAAGTAAATTTCTGAACACCATAATGCTTGAGGGTCTTATTGAACCCTCTAATATTCCAGCATGCTACTCTTATTGAGGATTATTTGGTGCCCGTTGGGCCCCAAACAAGTTAATATTGCTTTGTGCATTTTCCTTCCATACCAAGCAAATAGAACTTGTTGCCTGGACATTTGCTTTCCCAGCATCCCTTATTTCCTTTTGAGCTTCATTAACACAGTCTTCATGCCTAGAGGGAGAGGTAGAAATTCTCTTTGTAAAGTGAACATTCTGCTGAGATTTTGATTGCCATTGTTGGTGTCCCCCACGTCTAACCTTGGACCTACCCCTTCTGTCCAATATCTCCCTACTTGGTCCAACAGATGAGGAAGATGCATCACATACAGCAGACCGTCTTTGTCCATGTGTATCATTTTTGGCAGGTTTTTCCATGTGAACAGGCCCGGAACTATACGTGTTGTGCGTGGTGTTTTGTTCCAAACAAATAGCTGGTCGTTTCCCTCTATCATTGGAAGAATTCCTTACTACATCAGGTGATGGAGATCGCAGAGGGTTTTCCTGTCCCACAAGTGCCGACACATGCCTCTTCCGATTTTTTTTCTTTTTCTTCTACCCAATTGAAAAGCTGTCAGTCTTGGGGGGCCAGATTTTGTTCCTTTGTTTTCATTTTTTCCTACATGCATGCATCCGTGACATGCCCAAATTTACAACAGAAGCTACAATAGGGTAGTTCAAATTCAAATCTAACTGCCTACTGCTTGATTTTACTGGATGGCAAACGAATTAGCACCAACTTCACTAGAGGCTTGGACACATCCACTTCAACAAGAACTCTAGCATATGACCCACGATGAAAATTTACAATTAGCATGTCGGTCATCACTGGAATTCCAATAGCAGAGGTAATCTTACTTAGAACTTTCATATTCCAGCATCCCAGTGGCAATGCTGGAAATGTTACCCATATGGGCATTATGCTCACATCATCAAGAGAGAAATCAAAGTCCGATGCCATCATCTTGAGTATCAGTGATCGTCCAAACACAGCATAGGGTCCCCCTCGAAGAACCTTTTGCCTATCATCATCCGTTTTGAATCTAAAAATCAGCCACCCTAAAGCATGGTTATGTACCTTTGTTTGAATACCCCAATGCTTGGTAAGGTCCATGATAGCTTTCATACCAAGGAATCTGCCCACAAACATTCCCACAAGGCAAAAACCCAGCTTTTCCTCAGCATCCACTAAGTCCAAAGCCTCTATTTCAATGACCTTACTCGAGCTGGGCATATGACTCAATTTTAATCCATTTTGCTGTACCCAGTTCCCTTTCACAATACTAACCCAAGACTGAGAATTTTGGTTGGTGTTCAGAGGATTAGGATGGGGGAGAGACTTAAGACGAGAGGATGAATTGTCTCCCACAAGATTGATAGAGGAATAAGACTTTGTCTGTGAAGGGGAAGAGCTCCCCACACATGGAACATGAGGGACAGAAGATTATGGGGAAGTAGAAGGGGGCATGCTCCACACTTGTGAGCATTTCATAATGTCCTGACCTGGGCCATTTTCTTCCATAATGATCTGGGCAGTTGGAGAATGCATGCTCCCAACATCAGGGCCCACTGAGGAGGTCACTAAGGTAGGTTCTAGAGCTGGCAAATGAGGCAACTCAATAATGAGAGTGGGAGATTGAGGAGGACTGGGGTCAAGGACCAAGGATGTCTCGGGTATGGTTAGTGTTGATGGGTTTAGATTGGCCATGATCACGGCTGGGACAGTAGGAAACCGAGATTTAACCTAGGGAGAAGAGAGGAATGTCTGGGGTGTGGAAGACGACAACACCCCAGAAGATGTCAGTTTTCTTCGGCCTCTAGTTTGGACCATTAGGTCCAGGCCATCAGATAACGCAGTAGACAAATACAGCAATAAGTTGGAGTAGGTAGCAGAAAAACAGCAGGCAGGGAAATGGAGTAGGTAGGAGACTTCTTTGGATAGGTGGGGTAGTAGACTGATAGACAGTTGGAGCAGTTAGAGACTGGGAGAGTGAACTTCTAATTGGAGCCTAGCACAGAAGGAATATTGTAGACCGAGACTGATTCCAACAACTGACTAACTGGTTTTCGAATGAAGAAAATGGTTAAAACAAATCAAAAACACCTGATGCCAGGAATAGAAGCATGGACAAAAGAAATAGGAGAAATATCGACTCAATATGATACCTAGCCTCTTGACAGAAAATAAATTCATACCCTTACAACTAAATTAACTAAATACGGAAGCTAACAAAATACTTGATAGATAAGACAGACCAAGGCCGACAAGAAAAACCAGGAAAATGCAGAAGACTATAAGGTTGGAGCACTGGTTAGCATCAGGTAGAAGCATCAAAGGCAGAAACATATGAAGAAACCCTAGCACAGCAGTACCTATGGACAACCAAGCTCCAGGAACCAACATTGAAATCAAGGTCAGACATACCAAGGGCAACCAGAAGCAGCAAAAGGGAGAACATGCAATAATAGTACAGCTTGAAAACCTATCATTAGTAGTAATGGAGATGAGGGTCAGAAAGAGGACTCAAGGGAGTTGAGAGCTTCTCTTTCTACCTCTTCTCTCTCTTCATATCTTCTGGAATCATTGGTTGACAATTTTTTTTTTTTTTTTTTTAGATGGAAGTGGGTTCGATCCTTAAAAACATTTTTAGCTGTCCAGTTTCTTGACAAGAAGAGTACTGTGAAGTGATGTGGGCTTTGAGAGCAAGAAGGACAGATTGATCAGTGGTGATGTTTGGTGTTTTCTAGGCAAGCCATGATCAGACTAAGAAGCAACACATAGAAGAGAAAAGCGTTTGCAAGTTCTCTCCATGATTCTTCCAAGATGTTTGCTACAATTAGGTCCTTTACAATAAAAAATTCCCATGAAGATAAAATTCTTCTTCTGGAAGCTTTATAATAATTGTCTCCCCACGATGTTGTCTTGCTGAAGTTAGGTTTTCACATGGCTTCTTGTTGTCTATTCTGTAAGTTTGGACCTGATTATATCTTTGTTAGAAATAAGGTACCTACGAGTACAAACAAGCAACTTAACTAAATTGAATAAGCACCACCTATACCTGATCAGGGCTCTAACAATGTAATTATCAAATATCAATAAAGTTGGTAAAGCTAAATAGTCCAAGCATAAAGTAATTAGACAAAAATCAGAATCAATAGTTAAGTCAGTAATGGACCTAAGAGAGTTGCTCATGGTTCCCCGGCGCCGGTTCCCCTCTTGACAAGCTACGACGCAACGGACAGAACACTGACCGAATCACCAATTCAATACTGATTTGCCTTCAAGAATTTATTGACTCCACTCCTATGCGATGGGTACAGCAACTCTCCTTACAGGATAAAACGGTCTCAGATCGCCGTTGACGCACACCAATTGCGATCACCTTGAAAGTCTCCTCAGTTCATCGGTCCTATTCTGTCAGAAAACTATGGGGTCGTGATAGAAAGAATGGAAGAGGCGGTTTTTTTTCTCTCAAGGAAGCAAAAACCGAAAAACACAGAACCCTAGCGGCAGCTCTGTTATTTTCCTTTTAATCTAGCCTCTAGGCAAAATCAAAACCCAATCAGAATTAGGAGACCCTAATTCTAATAAGATTTTTTGTTTCTTTTTTTTTTTTTCAAGTTAGAGTTAATTTGATCAAATAAAAAGAGGAACGTGAAAAACATGGGCTAAGCCCGAGCCGGGCAGGCAACACTCGCGTTTGGCATCCCTCATACCTTGGGCTTTTTCTATCAAGTTTATAGAAAAGTCTTTTAGTATATAAAGACCTTCACACTCCTCAATTTTTTCCATGTGGGACTCATGTCTAACATGAGTTCCCAAATGGTTAACCACCCTACTTTAACAACATTTAATTATAGATTCTCACCATGAAAATGGCTTCTACCATAATCAAAACAATCTCTAACATTTCAAGAACAACTCTCATTAATTGTTTTAGGCTAACTAATTATAAGTTAAAAGTTATTAACTCCCAAAGTTTCCATCTTTAACAATCCCCCACAAATCTATAGTTAAAGACTATATAGGATTTACATAATCTGTTTTCGATAATGGTACCTTCCGGTTTGAACCACTACCTATGTTATTCAACTTATGAACCCACAGGAACAAATGGACTTAAGCCTTGAATCTGAATCTTGAGTGTGACGGGGTCCATTGGTAACAACAGATTATCAGCTATGGAAACAATCTTTAGGGTTGATATGTTATGGTCATGTGTCCTAATCCTGTCTCATGAGTGTATTTAGAGAAAACCCAATTCCCTTTAGTTGCAGCCACACAACACCACTCACATAGTTGGCGATCTCCAAGGATGTACTACTAGCATCCTATCTAAAAGACTTGACCCCATTCAGAGTCAAAACTCTTACTAATTGCAATAAATGCACCACAGGCTTTCAGAAAATGGACCTAGACACAAAAGTATTAGAATAGGTGCCAGATTCACTCAAATGGCTTATTTATACCATGTTGAACTGCCTTGTGGGATCTCTAATTGGTCAGTTGGGTTGCCACTATAGGTGAATCATTGCTAGGTTATCAGTCCCATTCCCAACTTGGATTTAAGGAATAAGGATGTTTCCAGCCCCTTAGTTAGGGGGTCTGCAATGTTATCTTTAGATTCAACAAAGTCAACAGACACCACCCTTTTAGACACTAACTTCCTTATAAACTTAAGTCAAACTTGGATATATCTCTTAGTCTTTTGATTATACTTGGTACTCTTTATCTTTGCAATTGTGATTTGTCTATCACAATGCACAGATATAGTAGTAACGGGCTTGCTGATAATTGGTAAAGCGGACAATAGTCCATACAGCCATTCATCCTTCGTTCCAGTAGTATCCAAGGCATATAACTCAACCTCAAAAGTTAACCAAGTTATCAAAGTCTATTTACTAAGACTTCCAAGCGACTGCTTGCCATATAATGTAAACACATATCCAATGCAACCATTGCTACCAGAGTTCTTGAATATGGGTGCACTCCAATAAACCACGAAACAAGTGGCCTTTGTAGGTAATGTCCGTCCAGGTAACAACCCTTATAGCTTTACTTATAATCCTGGTTTGTGAAATCACCCTAATTTCTCGTGAAGTAATGAAAACCAACCTAGATAGGGTTCCTTCAATTTTGGGGGAAATCGAAGGAACCAACCTCCTAGGAACAACAACGCAGCACCTTCCAAGCCGCCATTGGAGGACTTGATTGGCCAATTGGTAAGTACGACGGAGACTAAGTTCCAAGGAGTTGATGCTACAATAAGAAACTTAGAAGCCTCCATGTGCAACTTGGAGAACCAAATTAGGTAACTAGCTAAGCTACTTGGGGATCGTCAAGCGAGATCATTACCAGGAAACATTGAGGAAAATCCACGGGATCAAAGCCATGGAAAACATTGAAGTCACTTTTGCTTTCGATTTTGTGATTTGGAACAATTTATGTTTCCATCATTTTGATTGTTTGTTTTTATCGTTTCATCATAAATTAGAATAACGTTATTCATCCTTGCTACATATTCATCATTTAAAAAAAAAATTGAAGCCCGAACAGAATGCAACTAGCGCCGGCTCTTGTACAGCGAAACACATGAAATAGGCCATTTTGGCCACTTTTTCTTTCAAAATCCCCAACTCCCTCTCAAATCCTCTCTGGCCCATGTCGGCTTCACCTTCTAAACTCCTCAAGATTTGATTTTTCATCTCCCAAATACTTTTACAACATTAATCTACCTTTCTTTTGGTGATCTTACAGATCGAAAGTCTTTAAGTCTCCCATTTTTCTCAATAAACCAAACTCCAATCCACATGCAAAGAGCTTGGATTTCTAGAAAAAGATTGCATTTTTCGATTGCCCATGCATAAAAGAACATAAAGGTATGATTTTTATTCAATTCCCACAGTTAAAATGTCGTAGATACACTTTTCTAATTTTGGGTATATTTTTGGCCGAAAATTGGGATTTATGATATTCTCTTGCATTGTGAATTAACTCTTGAGCTTCATGACGTAGGATATATTATGAGCTATTGATTCTTGAGTGTTTGCTCCATTCACATGATCATTAGGAAAGTTATACATATGCTTAAGGGTAGGATCGTGGTCATTATGATGATTGAGTAGTTGATGAATGTTGGCCTTGAATTGTTTTACACTTGATTACTCTAATGCCATGATGATGCCTTCATTTACATGATCATGGATATCCATTAGCATGCATTGGAGTTGTTCAACACATTTATGTTTGTTTTATAGTGAGCCTTATATGTCTTCTTGCAGGTTGTGTTGAATTGATTAAAGGAGATTGAATTGGTTGTTGTTGGGAATATGGTACACGTTCAAGGAGTTTGGGCATTGTTGTTGTGAGTTGGTTGAGAGTTGAGAGGGTATTGTGCATTGTGGTTGCTAGGGGAGATACAACCCTTCTAAAGTCTATGAACTTCTTAGTTTTATCCTCTTATTTGCACCACTACTTACTTGCCAAAAATGTCTAGAGCACGAGGTCTAAACTCTAAAAAGACGAGAGCTTCCTCATCCTCAGCCCCTTCATCTATAGACCCCTTGTTCCTTAGACCAGCTGAGTTTATAGATCCATCATGTGAGGAATGATATAATAGGAGAGCTTCCAACAAGATTATTGTGGAGCGTACATTCGTACCGACCCTAAACCGTGCCCTCAAACTTGGAATGGTGTTTAGACGGTTAGAGTGGGGACCTATTGTGCAATTAAAAGGGAATTATTGCTCGATACTCATCAAGGAATTCAATGCCAAAATGGTTAACAAATGTAATAAACACCTTCCCCACATAGAAACAAGGGTAAAGGGCACCCCCATTATGACCACCCAAAATCACTTAGCTACCCTTCTCCAAGTATATGATGATGATTCTTGGCAAGGGGTAGATGTTAACAATCAAAAGATCTTGTCTAACCCTAATTGGGATGTCGCTGGGACTAGAGCCACTCTAGAGTTGTACAAGCATAATACTTTTCAGGCCAACCATTTCTATTCGAACAATGATCTTACTACCAACTATAGGGCTCTAGTCTACATGTTTGGGTTCAATGTTACACCTCGTGCCAGTGGTTTCAATGAAACACGCCTTATTGATTCATAAATCTTGCATAGGATGATGGCCACCCTACCTATCCCTCTTGCTCATTGATCATCTAATCTATTAAGGATGTGGTTCATCATCACCTTTCTACTAAGGCCTTTGCCTTCCCCTTAGTCATTATGAAAATTCTGAAAGACTTTAGTATTCGCATTGAGGGAGAATTGGCGGAGACCTCCACTGAGCATGATGTGGTTACAGAGCAAACACTAATGAATTGTGGGTACAAGTATAGCCCGGAGATAAAGAAGTGGCTAACACCCCAAGAGGTCAGGTATCCCGATCATGTTAGGCCCCCATCTGTGGAGGAGGAGCACCCAGCGCCACCCTCACGAGCACGGGCTAGTAATTCTCAGTCCCAATCGCGAACTGACTTTAAGGCTGCCGTGATAGGGCAGCTAGCTCAGTAGACAGAGATGCTGTTATAGCTGCGTGATTCCATCGATGAGATTGGCCGATGGCAAACGACTATGGAGCAGCATTGGACTGAGTGGCTGCAACGGTTTTCGAGCCCACATGATGGTGCTGACATATCCACACACGCTCGATGATACGGAGGATTGAGCTAATTTGTCTACTCTTGTTCTTATTTTTCAATCTTATTTTGATTTTCTCTTTTCATGTCTTTTCTAGTTAGGTAGTTTCTATGCTTTTCTACTTTTTTGTACTATTTTGTTTACTTTCAGTTTATGTTTTTTTTCTAGTTTTTATGCTTTGGTATGTTTATTTTATTTTTTTTAGGTACTTCGACAATGCCTCTTTCTTCAGGAATTCGACTTCCTTGTATACAAGAACTTCACTATAATGGAAGTATTGTCTTTCTTATCCCGTCTCCTTTATATGTTTGGTCCCGTGGCATTATTTCTTCTTTGTTCTATCCATTGAGGACAATGTCCAGTTTAAGTGTGGGGGAGTGATTAGATTGAGAATTCTTCTATGCATTATTTCTATTATACTTCATTGTGAGCGAATTTGTGAGAAATTTTTGTGTTTTCTTTGCAATTTCAAAGAGGTATTTGTAATGCATGTCTTTGTGATAGATCATAAGAGCATATGTTCTATATCATTTGTGACTTATGCATGACTTTTTGCACGCACTTGGACTAAGTAGTTTTTGATCAAATACTTTACATTATTCTTAAACATGCTCTTCTGCTAAAATTCATTGAGCATTCTAGAACTAACTTGAATACCTCTCGAGGCGAAATAAGAAAGACATTCATGATTTAACTTAAGGATGACAGTAATAAGCCTTCTTTGGATAGTTTGAGCCTTTCAAGCTACCTGTTTTATATATTATCCCTAGTGCCTATTTTTAGCCTAAATTGTTAATTTATTTCTTTAAACTCGTTGTCATACTTTGTCCATTACGTATTTCTAAGAGTTTGATAATTCTTCCAAATCTTTGATTGATCTGGATGGATAAAAGTACAAGTAGGGAGTTGTGAAGGAGAAAGCAATTGCAGATGTCATGACTTGTTACTTTTAGTCAGGCCTTATGTATTGAGTTGAAGTTGATAAAAAGAAAGGGAAGAAAAAGAAGAGAAAAGATTGAAAATAAGAAAAAAAAACAAAAAGCTGCTAGGAAAAGATGGAAGGGAAGAAATTGAGAAACAAACAACAACAACATATGAAAAACGAAAAGAAAAGAAAAGAAAGAGCTGAAAGAAAAAGGAAGGAATAGCAAAGAAAGAATGTTGAAATAAGAATTGATGAAATTGTGATGATCTTATGAAAGATGAATGATGCGTTGAGACTGATTGATGAAAAAGAATGTAAGATGTGCTTGACTTGTACTATAAGTGTTATACAAGGTTTTGGGTTGTATTGGTTTTGTAAAAAAAGAGTAAGAAAAGTTTGGAACCTATTGTTACATTTTTGTTTATCCTTTTCTTGCAAACTCTCATCGTCTTTGTTCTTTGATTTTCCTATATCCTTAGTTTGACAAACTACATTACAAGCCCTTTAGCCTTACATTACAAGCTTAAAAGTCCTACTTGACCTAAGTAGAATCATGATATGTCTTGGATTAGTGGAGAGAGTGTATGAAAAGTAAGCTTATGAAATGCATATTCTTTTTGAACTAAATTCCTTCCAATGGTTTAAAAATGACGTCAAGTATTGAGAGGGTTCTACTAGTTACTACTCACTTACACAAGTCTTGCATTTGTTACGAAGGATGTAGTAGCATGTGTTTTATGTTCTTGAATGAAGAAAGCATTAGAGATATCGTTTTGAAATTAGTTTGAGTGATTCGTTGAAGCTTGTGTTTTTCCTACTTGCCTTTGATACTTTTCTTGAGAACAAGCAAAGAGCTAAGTGTGGGGGAATGTGATAGGGCCTAAATTAGTCAAAATTTTCCTAGTTATTTAAGACTATTTTGTGATACATTTTGTTCAATAACTGGTCATATTCCTTCATATTCGAGATTTTACCCTTGGAAAGGTATTTTGTACATTATTTCAAATTTTAGGGGTAAAACAAAGCAAAAACATTGCAAAACAAAACATAGGCGGTGTCGGACAAGCCAGAGGAAGCAGTGCCGGTCACGTACTATTGGCACGCACTTCGAGGTGACAAAAAATCAGTGAACAGACTGGAACAAAATAGAACCGGCGCCGGCGGTGAAGCTGGAACCGATGCCAGCTACACTCTGGAAAATATTGCGCGGATCGGTAAACAATTGGGTAAACAAAACACAACCGGCGCCGGCTCTAGAAGCCAAGGCGGCGCTGGCTGTGATCTGTAGTTGAGGCGGTGGATTGAATTTTGCACGTTATTTTTGGTAAGCTGTAGAATTTTAGTATCTTCCTACTTCTAATTGGCCAACAACCCTACACTAACGAATTTAGGCATCTCAAAAGCCTAAAAAAACAAGGAGAACACAAGCCAAGCCAACGAATTCAGCCCTTGAATTTAGATTTCATTAAAACAATCTCACCTAAATAGTTGGATCAAATGAGCCCTAGTACAATAGTTCTCTTTTCTCTCCACACCCTGATTGCCTTTCTCTCTCTACCTCTCTTTTTCTTTCTTCTCTCTAGAAGAAAAACACCCCTCTCACCTCTCTAGGCTGGCCGACCAGTAAAGCCTACAAATGGAAAACCATTTCCTCTTCTATTTTCCCTTAACCAAAGTATATCTCCTCTACTTCCTTTGATTTTTCCTCCTCAATCCTCAAGAGCTACAACTTACCTTGGGTAGAATAAGACTCATCCTTGCTGTTTTTGGAACTTTTCAAGTGTTGGTTTCAAGAGATTTTAGAGGTAAGAATGAAAGACTCCATTTTTCTCTTACTTCTTGCAAAAATAAAAAATGGCTCATGTTTATCTCCTTACATTTTTTTTCTCTTCGAAAACTGTTGGGGACAAACATACCAAGAACAGGGGCACGTACAAGTAGTGGAACAAAACTAGAATCAAATCTCCTGTAAACTCCTACTCCATATCAACCCTACACTTGAATGAAAATTAGGAGTACTAAGGAAATGAAAAATGGCAGCAATAATGGAAGACAAAAAACATAGCCAAAATGCAAGAACAATGCACACTAAATTTTTACGTGGAAAACCTCTCCAATGTGAAAAGGAAAAACCACGAGACCTTCGAGTCCACGCTAAAAGCTCCACTAATCAATAAGAAGAATACAAGATAGAGTTCCACAATATACAACTGAAAATACAACCACAATAAAGTTACACCTTCATTAAAAATCAAAATATAGAGAAGAATAATTAGAGAAAATGCACCAGAATTTCGTCACTATTTGGCGGTAGTATTTTTGAATCCGGCCATTAAAAATTGATCACCATCGTTAGAATGTAGTTCTGCCTCTCCTCTATAACATATCTAAAATTGAGCCAAATTGGAAAAGAAATCACCTTCGATCGTGCAGTAGAAGGAGACTGCTCAAACAGAAATTTTTGCAACCTCTCCCTTTCTCTATTTTCTCGGGTTGTTTTGGTTTCTCTCTCTATATTTTCACATAACACACTCACTGGCTACTCTCTATCTTTCTATATCTTACTGGCTTTTTCTTTGTGTTGACAAGAAAAAGCAAAAAACTTTTTCTCTTTTGTTGCTTTGTGGTTGTTTGGATTCTATATGTTGGGAGCCAACCCAACAAATCTCCCCCCTCTCAACTATATGGAGGAACTTACCATCCCGGCAATGGAGCAACAAACCTCAAACTTCCATTTAGGTAATACCTTTATCATCATATCAACCCCGTTATCATCTATGTGAACCTTTTTAAGTTCCACTAATTTGTCATCAAATACCTCACATATCCAATGATACCTTACATCAATGTGTTTGAATCTTGAATGAAAAGTTGGATTCTTATCAAGATGAATAGCACTCTGATTATCAAAATGTAACACAAACTACCCTTGAGAGTGACCAAACTCTTGAAGAAACCTCTTCATCCAAAGTAACTCTTTAAAAGTCTATGTAGTTGCAATGAATTCAGATTCTGAAGTAGACAATGCAACACATCTTTGTAATTGAGATTGCCATGATACAACTCCCCCTGCAAAGGTAATCAAGTAACCAAAAGTAGATTTTCTCGAATCAATATCTCAAGCCATATCTGAATATGTATAACCATCAAGAAGGAGTTTCTTACTGCCAAAACAAAGTCTCAAACTAGAAGTACCACGGAGACATCTCAAAATCCATTTCACAGCATCCCAATGTTCACTTCCTGGATTAGAAAGAAAACCACTAGCAATACCAACATCATGAGCTATATCAGGCCTTGTACAAACCATAGTATACATTAAAATGCCAATTGTTAAGGCATAGGAAACTTTTTGCATATCTTGCTTCTCTTCTAGAGTGGAAGGGCATTGGTATACATTTAATTTGAAATGACTAGCAAGAGGAGTACTCACAACTTTAGACTTATCCATCTTGAATCTCTAGAGCACCTTTTGAATGTAGCTTTTCCTAAGATAACCAAAGCTTCTTGGAATTCCTATAACAGGAAATCTTTACTCTAAGAATTTGCTTAGCTAGTCCTAAGTCTTTTATAGCAAAAGACTTGCTCAACTCTTACTTTAACTTGTCAATCTTGGAAGCATTTTTGCCAACAATAAGCATGTCATCAACATAAAGTAAAATAATAATAAAATCATTATCAGAAAACTTTTGCACAAATACATAATGGTCTGACGGATGACATTTTTACAACGGGAGAAAATATCTCTGAGAAGTCTGTACCTTTTCTCTAACTGAAGCCCTTGACAACTAATCTAGCTTTGTATCGTGGGTTAGAAGAATTCTCTTCCGGCTTCAATCTGTAGACCCATCTATTCTTCAAAGTCCTTTTGCCTTTAGGCAACTTTACCAAGTCAAATGTGTGGTTGTCAAACAAAGACTTCATCTCATCTTTCATTGCATTGAACTACTGATCCTTCTGCTCATTTTCCATAGCTTCCTGATAGCATTCTGGTTCTCCCCCGTCAGTCAGCAGTATTTACTCATTTGAAAAATACCTAGTAGAAGGCTGTCTATCTCTAGTAGATCTCCTAAGTGAAGCATCCTGTGGTTCCTCTGGCAAATCTATAACCGCTGGAATCTGAATATCAGTAGCATCACCATTTGGGATATCTAAATCAGCAACACCATGGTCATTAGCATAAAGATTATCCTGCTGCACATCTGTCTGTATACCATCCTCAGCTATATTAGGATAACGATGTCTAGTCTCTGAATCCAAATCAACCAGATCATGCTGAACCTGTGACTCTATCTTTTGAGCTTTCTCAATATCATCAATGGTCTAATCCTCGAAGAACACCACATCTCTACTTCTCACTAACTTCTTCTCAACTGGATCATAGAGTCTATATCCAAACTCATCCTGGCCATATCCAAGAAAGATATATTGTCTTGTCTTTGCATCTAATTTTGACCTTTCATCTTTTGGAATATGAACAAATGCCCTACAGCCAAAGACACGCTAGTGATCATAGGAAAATTTCTTACCAGACCAAATATTCTCAGGAACATCTCTATCTAGAGCAAAAGTGGGAGATAGATTAATGAAATGAGCTACTGTATGCAACGCTTCACCCCAACAGAAATTTGGTAACTTAACCTCTAAAAGCAAACACCTAACTCTCTCAACTAGAGTTCTGTTCATCCTTTCTGCCAAACCATTCAACTAAGGTATCGTAGGAGGAGTCTTTTGATGTCTGATACCCTGCTACCTGTAGTACTCATCAAATGGTCCACTGTACTCACCACCATTAGTTGATCGGATGCACTTAATCTTCTTTCCAGTTTCTCTTTCAATAGAAGCCTGAAACTACTTAAACTTATCTAAAACCTGATCTTTAGTTCTTAAGGTATAAACTCACAATTTTCTTGAATGATTATTAATGAATGTCTCAAAGTAAGATGCACCACTGAATGACTGCTATACTTTTAATGGACCACAAACATCAGAATAAATCAACTCCAGCAACTTAGATTTTCATGAAGGAGGTTTAGTCTTAAATGACACCTAAATTTACTTTCCTATTAGACAATGGGTGCATTCTTCTAACTTTGCAGTACTGACTTGATAGGGCCTAAATTAGTCATATTTTTCCTACTTATTTAAGGCTATTTTATGATACATTTTGTTCAATAACTGGTCATATTCCTTCATATTTGAAATTTTACCATTGGAAAGGTGTTTTGTACATTATTTCAGATTTTAGGGGTAAAACAAAGTGAAAACGTCGCAAAATAGAACATAGGCGGTGTCGGATAGGCCACAGGAAGCGGGGCCGGCGACGTGCTGTTAGCACGTACTTTGAGGCGATGGAAAAAAATCAATGAACAGACTATAATAGAATAGAATCGGTGCCGGCGGTGAAGCTGGAACCGGTGTCAACTAAACTCTGGAAAATATTGCGCGGAAAGAGAGAAAAATCGACAAACAACTGGGTAAACAGAACATAACCGGCACCGGCTCTAGAAGCCAAAGCGGCGTTGGCTGTGATCTATCGTTGAGGCGGTGGATTGAATTTTGCACGCGGTTTTTGGTAAGCTACAGAATTTTAGTATCTTTCTACTTTTAATCGGCCAAAAACCCTACACCAACGAATTTAGGCATATCAAAAGCCTATAAATACAAGGAGAACACAAGCCAAACACATGAATTCAAGGAGGTAAATTGGAAATCAGTCAAATCAATGGAGGAATTCATCAATTCAAGGAGGGTTGTGCAAGAAGGTCTTCAAAGGAAGAAAAATGAGGCTTGTCTATGAGTGTTTTCTTTTACTTTGTTTTCTTTTTCTTGAACAATGATGTATTTAATTATTTTATAGTAATTTGACATTATTTAGATATTCATGATTTTTTAGAGTTACTTTGATCTTTTGATTAATTTATTGTTGTTCTTGGTATTTAATTACTTGTGCTAATTATGAGATTAATTGGTTTTTCCTTTCCATTAACTTGCTCGACCAATGGGGTTGATGGTGGTTTCAATTCATTAATTTCATATTTTTTGTCTATTAACTTGCTTGACTATAGAGGTTAATTGCAAAGAATTGGGTAGTTAAAGATTGATCAATGTCTGCAGACCAAGGATTCATTAGTTAGTTTCATGTTTTAAGTTTGCTTGACCACGAAAATTTAATCAAGGATTGTGTTTCATGCGTCTTTTGGGTGAATTAGTTGAGACCGATCAAGTGATGCTAATTTATCTAAGAGATAGTGATTTCATGGATTGACCAAAGAAGTGAATCTACTTTAATCCTTCATGATGCCAAGGGAGTCGTTAGTTTTGATATTGATTAAGTACTTTAATATCATGTTTGTCAAAGTAATGATTGGGTTATATACTTCTCCATCCTTGTCTTGTGTATATTATTTTATTTTTTCCTTTTTATTTCTTTTTCACCTTATTAAGTCGGTTAGACAATGAAAGATAGGAGATTAATGAATACTTGTTCCTAGAGGATCGACACTCGTTTGAACCATGTTAATGATGAGTACGTTTACTCATACGTGTAATTTAGGGTTAACATTTTAATTTAAACTTGATTAGGAATGTGCTTATTTTTATATGATTTTTATACCCAAATAAATATACATCATAACTCTAGAAATTGCATTATTTTTTATTAAACAATTAAGTCCTTTCTCACTGATGTGACTGAGCCACATGTGCTATAGTTCAGGTGAGATTTTGTTGTTCACCACATTAACACTAGCACTATAAATCGAAGCCTGCATTAAATACATATTAGAACATTTTTTCCCTAAAGCCACAACAAGAGAACCCTTGGAGAGTTTTCACTGTCCTCTATCAAAATTGATGCAGAAATCTTCACTGTCAAGTCTACCAACTGAAATTAGATTTAGTCGAATATCTAGAGCATGTCTGACATCTCTAAGCAATAACTGACTGCCATTACTGGTCTTCAAGCAAACATCATCCATGCCAATAACTTTAAATATACCATCATTACCCATTCTTAAAACTCCAAAGTCATTAGGAGTATATGTAAGGAAGAAGTCTCTTTTGGCTATAACATGAAGTAAAGCACTTGTATCTACTACCCAATCAGTGTTATGAGAGGTATAACTAATTATATCCTTATCAAACACAAGAACAAGATCTCCTAAAGAAGTAGTAGTAGCAACCTGATTTCCACTATCATCCTTTGCTTCTGAAGTACTTGTACCTTTCTTGTTTTCCTTCTTCCATTTGAAACAGTTTCTTTTAATGTGTCCCTTCTTATCACTGTGATGACATTCAACATGCTTGTAGCTGGACGTAGACTTACTTTTGCTCTTGTCTCTATTTGTCTGAACCTTACATGTACACAATTTTCAGTAACAAAAACCTCATATCGAGAAGATGAATATCCTGAAGTTCTCATTCTAACCTCTTCATTAAGGATACCATCTTTAGTATATTCCAAAGACATGGCACCAACAGAAGCAGAATTAGTATAAGAAACCCGAAATGTTTCCCAAGAATTAGGCAAACTGCTAAGCAACTATAGTCCCATAATCTCTATCATTAAATGTAATTCCCACATTTGACAACTGATCAATAAGACACTGAAAGTTATTTACATGGTCCATCACAAGATTTCTTCCTTTGTATTTCAAATTTATCATCTATTTTAATAGGAACAACTAGTTGTTACCAGTTTTTAAAGTATACAAGTTTTCAAGTTTCTTCCATAATTGCTTGGCATTAGTTTTATTTGTATTGTGGCTATGAACATTCTCTTCAACCCAACATCTAACATAACTACATACTTGTTGATGCTCAAATGTCCATTCTTCATCAAATTTATTTTCAGGCTTTTGAGAAGCAAATACAGGTAAATGAAAACTCTTCACAAATAATAAATCTTTCATTTTTCCTTCCCAACTATGATAGTTTGAACCATTTAAAATAATCATTCGACTAGCAACATTCTCCATAATTCAAACAAGCAAAATGCACCAAGACCAAGGACAGGGGCATGTACAAGCAACGGAACAAAAACAGATTCAAATCTCTTGTAAACCCATACTCCTTATCAACTCCACACTTGAATAAAAATTAGGAGCACCAAGGAAATGAAAAATGGTAGCAATAATGGAAGACAAAAAACATAGCCAAAACGCAAGAACAAGGCATACCAAATTTTTAGGTGGAAAACCTCTCCAATGTGAAGAGGAAAAACCATGGGACTTTTAAGTCCATGCTAAAAACTCCACTAATCAACAAGAAGAATACAAGATAGAGTTTCACAATATACAACTAAAAATACAGCTACAATAAAGCTACAACTTCATTAACAACCAAAATATAGAGAAGAATAATTGGAGAAAATGCACCAGAATTTTGTCACTGTTCGGCAGCAGCATTTCTAAATCCGGTCGTCAAAAATTGATCACCACCCAAAATGTAGTTCTGCTTCTCCTCTACAACATATCCAAAATTGAACTAAATTGGAGAAGAAATCACCATCCGATCGTGCAGTAGAAGGAGATTGCTCAAATAGAAATTTCTGCAACCTCTCCCTTTCACTCTCTATTTTCTCCAACTGTTTTTGTTCCTCTCTCTATATTTTCACACAACACACTCACCGGCTGCTCTCTATCTTTCTATATCTCACTAGCTTCTTCTTTGAGTTGACCAGAAAAAGCAAAAAGTTTTTTTGTCGTTTGTTGCTTTGTGGTTGTTTAGATTATATATGTTGGGAGCCAACCCAACAAAAACAACACTAGGACTTGCTGATAACTTGAAAGGAGAGAGGCCTTCTTGTTGCCTTGTTAGTTTTCAAAACAAAGTTTCAACAGATATTATGTTCGGCTATATAATTTTTGTTGCAATGCTATTTTTGTGTGTAATCTTGATGAAAAAAAAATGATGTAGTTATATTGGTGACATGTATTGCTATGATTTTGTGAATTTTAGGAGAAGAATAGCATGATATGATGTTGTTGGGTATGAAATAGGTGTGTTAAAACAGAGGTGCGCTGGACAGATTTATTAATTTATGTTAGAAAATGTGATATTCTTGACTTGTCTTGAATGAAACTTTGAAGGAAACTTCTTGTCTAAATATGCTGCTATGAATGAATGATATAATGTGAGGATTTCATGCTGCTCAAAAGCCATTTGAGTTACCAACTTGGGGTTTCTAAAGTGACTGGTTTCTGGAAATGCTTTGATGCTGGAAATATGTTGTGGTTGAGCTGGAAGATTAGGAACGCGATGTTAGGGGTAGAATTTCTGAGTATTCTATGTTGTGTTGGGGACCTTTTGATATGGTTTTGTAGGGGAAAATTTCTAAAAACTTAGTCTTATGATTTTTACCATGAAACTATGCAAACTGTGAAAAAAAAACTGTTCATGATGCCGTTTTGAACCCCTGAGAAACACATTTCACGATTGAATTTGGCTATGAATTTTATTTGTACAAAATTTTAGAATAAGGGTCACTGTAAACTCATTTGTACATTGGGAGATATGAATTTTTGAAAAATATTGCTCAATGCTACTAAGGCCGATTATTGTTCTGGCAGAGGCTTTTCCAAAAATTATTTGACCCACTTTTAAGTTGAATATTGAGGAAAATTTTATATGGTAATTCACCTAAAATATTAAGGTTTCAAACTAAAAATTTCATAAGAAGATAAAATGATTTGCTTAGATAATTAATTTAATATTTGTAACCCCATATTTTGTCCTTTTTAACATAGTTTTGGTTTTGAAATGAAAAGTGTGTTTGCATGGAAATTTGGATATAAATGTGATGAGATTTCATTTAAATGGATTCTATGAGATGCCTAAGATGATTAGAAATATTTTTATGTGAGTTTTGATGATTGAAAATAAATTATTCAGTTTTGGGTAATAAAATCCTAAAACGGCCACTTTTTGCAAATGAAACACTAAGAGGGATTTTGATTCTTACAAAATTATTTTATTGCATAATTTGCTTGGTGTGATTAGTGTTAATCATAGGATTTCTTGAAACTTTTGTGTACAGTATTATAAGTTGATTTGTGATTATAAAAACTTTTGTAATTGCTTGTTTTACTTGTGTAAATGGGAGAAGATTATAGGCTTCTATGTTATATGAAATTGTGGGTTGCATTAGAAGGCTATCGATTTGAGAAGGGATATTCACAACCTCTAGAATTAAGTATTTTTGCAATGTTTAGAAGAACTTATGGCCTAAGTAATTTCCTAATTACCATATCTTTAGTTAGAAATTTTTATGAGAAATGTGATTAGGAAATTAATTTATATATGTTGTATATGATAGATTTGATGGAGTTAGATGGAGGAGGAGTAAGGAATTGAATGAAGTTAAAAAAATTATTATCATGGATTAAGGTTAGTCCATACATCCCAAGCATTTTTTGGAAATGCATTTTATGAATTGCAGAACGCATGTAATGCCATATTTAAATCATACAAAATTTGCATTAAAATACATATATAACACTACAGGAAAATTCGAGTTTTGCGACGGCCAAAAACCGTCGCAAAAAATGGAAACCGTCGCTATTTGTGACGGTTTTGCGAGGGCAAAAAAAAATTCGTTGCTATTTGCGACGGTTTTGCGAGGGTTTTGCAACGAATATTTTTTGTCAAACTTCACCAAAAGAAGCAAATTTGCGACCGTTTTGCGACGAAAAA